>JAKUCM010007126.1:0-66966 GCA_023374145.1 Lepidium sativum | reverse complement strand
TACTTGTAATATCTTCTAACAATGTGAATGGTTTCTGTGAATTAACATTACAAATGCTCATGTTCATAACTTTTCCTATGAAATGGTGGCATAGAGCTGATTTTATTGGGAACTTTTGGTGTTGCTCAAGTAGGTGTTATTTTACAAGGTGCCTTTAACTTAGATGGGATGGTGTTTTGTGGTTTAGGGAGCCGAGAGGGTTTGGATTTGTTAAGTACCGTTATGCTGAAGATGCAGCTGAGGCGATGAAGCGAATGAATCACAAAATTATTGGTGGGCGTGAGATAGCCATTGTTTTTGCTGAGGAGAACCGGAAAACTCCACAAGAAATGCGTACAACTACTCGTACAAGGTGAAAATCTGGTTTCCTATCTGTATTAATTTCTTATGTAAATTTAAATATGTTGTAAGTAATTTCCACTGTTCTCCCGCCTTCTATACGGTTTAATATAGTGGTCGATATGGGGATGACAAGAGGACTTCACGCAGATCATCAAGACGCAGATATCGTTGTAAGTAGCTTTTTATACTGGCTTATTTTCTATATGTCTCGGAACAACTACACTTTATGGTTAGAACATTACCTATGTACACTATAATGTGTACTTACCAAGTCCTTTCTTGTCCATCAGCTCATTCACGTTCGCATTCTCCTCCAAGGCGAGAGCCAAGGTTTGATTCTCTTCTATTAGGATTATGTTATTGTATATACTCATTTCTGTTTAATTAGACTGTTTATCTTCTTGGATTTCCTTAATGTGAATGCAAATGGCACCCACTCGTAGTCACTTAGATTGTCTGCCTGTTGTGTGTGGCCAATGCAATGAGAATGCACAATTTGAAACTTCTGAGTTGATTAGTCGTGTAGAACAATGTTTTCTTTTTGGGGTTTTGGCTCCTCTAAAACCTAAACTATGAGAATTATTTCACTAAACATCATTTTCACCAGCTTTGATTAGCTAGAGCTTGTATACCACTTGGTCATGGTGGTCGATAATTCTAGCCTGAGAGCTTGTAGGTACTATCTGTCTTAAAGTCGGATAAATGAGAGATTTGGAAGCATTAATGCTCCATAAAAGTTGAAGAAAAAGATCTTTCCAGTATTTATGGCACCTGCTCAATCAGCGACATTTGTAGATCCTAGAACATGTTGGAATATCACTTACCAGTTATTGATGTTATCTTCAGAAACATGAAGAAGGTACACGTTAAATAGAGAAAAAGTTTTTAGTTCAGTTAGAGAAGTGGAAAAGTGTTGGAAGGAACAAAAGGCATTCATAATATGTTTGCATTCTCCTTGCGTATTGTGTGTTTAGGAAAAAGGTTAATTGTCTCAGTAGGTAAGACTTTTTGAAATTCCTTCTCCTTTGCATTGGTGTAGGCACCGTAGAGCAAGAGAGGATGATTCGTACTCTCCTCGAAGGTCAAGATCTATTTCCCGTTCTCCTTTACCCCAAAATGAGAGGGAATATAAGTCTGGAAGTGTGTCTCGAAGCCCAAGGAGAAACTCTAGAAGTCCTGAAGAGGAGAGGGTGCTAACTCGAAAGAGGTCTCGAAGTCTTTCAAGGTCACGTTCTCGATCCTTGAGGTAAAGAAATCGCTGCAATGTTGTTTAATGAAAAATGTCTAGTTCAGTTCAAGGATTAGAGCTAGGTACCACATTGTTATAATTTCGTTTAAATGGCCTTTGGCTCACATCAAACACCATCTCAATTAACCGGATTGATGTTGTATGTTGGTTCTTTGCAGTCGTTGAGAAATAAAAGGAAGGAATAGGTTTCTTCTGAGATGTAATTCTGCCCATCAAGAAGGCAACGTTTGCAGTTAGACATAAGATCTGAAGTTTTACAATGAATATTTCAATGTCTTGTTCGGCTCTTTGTTTTTTAGTTTGTTTGTGTCGCAACTTAAAGTCCCCTTTTTTTCTTTTTTCTTTTTTCTATGTAATGTACCTTAAAATAGTCAGAAATAGTAATTACAAGCTTATGCTTTTCAAATCCAGTGTTAACAACCAGTAACCACCAAGATCACTGCAAGACATCCCATTGTTAGACATGGTTTTGAGTCCAAAACTCCGGATTAAATTGAATGAAGAATCTTTAGTTACTAGTGTCAACAAGTATGAGGATTTCCATCTGTGAAAGAAAACTGAGTCATTCTTCGAGAACACATTACGAAAGCATTCCAGAGGGAAAAAATGGGATTACAACAAAACGGAGAGTAAAAGCTCATTCAAAAATGAACATGTTTGCTTTATTAGGAGATACAGATTAAAACATGACAAGAACTTGTGTGATTCTCATTTCAAAGGACAAACTTTCTCGAAGGCTTCTTGTTCTTTCCTACACAGATCGAATTCGTTTGTGTAGTAATACATACACCCAACATAATCATCCATCTCTTTTTGGCACTTTTGGTGAAGATCCTTCAGCCTATAAAATTCATACAAAACAACTAATGTTTCACTGTAGGTATCATCATAATTTGTCTGAATGTACAACATTACATCATTTTACAAGATAATACAATTTCTAAAACTTCAATCTAAGCTTTAGATCAACCGTTAAAGGGTAACCAATGGGTTTCTCAATGGCCTTTAACGAAGGACAAAAGACCATAATGATTTTGCAGGTCACATACAGCTCTTCTGAACTCTAAATCATATACAAAACATTGACTTGTTGATTTTCTTGTGTCCAATACTACATGAGCTCTATAGGCAAAAGACTTGATGGCTGATCATGGTGACTCTATGATTTCCATCTAACTACTTTATTCTGTATGGCTAAGAATATCTAAAGCCTGATTGGAAATAGATTCCTAAAAATTGTCACAACTATTTATTTGTATACAATATATGAAAAAAACAAACCCAAATGCAACTATTTTGGTTACTCAATATCTTCCTCAAAACAAGCACAAGGATTCCTAAACACAATCAACCAAAGAAAGCCAAAACTACGACTAAACTTGCAAAACAAATGGAACAAACAAAGAGAAAATGAGCTTAGATTGCTTACAAGCCAAGCACGCAGCGAGTGACGTCACGACCTTTCTCGAGGCACTTCTCAGGGTTTGGATCATTCTTCTTGCATTTGAGGAACGCAACATTCTCCGGCATACACCTAATACCTATGTGCTTCGCCGACGACATCAACACCGCCGAAGTAGGGATCGGGTTCCCCGTCGCGTCCACTGAACTCGACATCGCTCAGAAATTTCGAAATCCCTCCCTAACTAGAATCTGAATGAAGAAAATCAAATTAGTCCAATCTAATCGCAAATCACCCAAAAAATAAAAACCAAAATCCAATAATCTAAAACTACGAGCTAACAGGAAGGTGGAGAGTGAAGGAGCAGGGAGCGAACATTGTCATACCTTTTCAACGGATTGATTTGGATCTTTCGTCTTCACAGAGTAAAATCGGAATGAAGGGAGAGAACAAAAGAAAACCAGGTGAGAGTAGCTGAAAGAATGATGGGCCTAATTGGGCCTATACAGAGCCTAATCATTAATGAGCCAAATTGGGCCTATACAGAACCTAATCAGTAATGGGCCAAATGACCATAGGCTGAACCATGAACTCTCCTTTTGTGTTTGGTAAGTGATAGTGATGGGACAAAGTTCCTCGTACAAAACTTTAACCAAAAACAAATCTTAATTGTGTGAAACGCATCTGATTTATTTAAGTATGAATTCTTAATTATAACTTATAAGGAAATACTTATTTCTTATGAATGTAATCTATAATCATCGATCCTTTATTCTTTGATCATTGTTGTTTACACTGAAAGTACGTACAACTTCAAGAAGCAAAATTGGTCCAAGCATTACGGTTTGGTATATGTACAATTGAATTGGGATTCGATTTTGCTGTTGTAAAGAAACTAAATCAAAACAATCAGTTAAACTTGATATAATTATATATGGCTATCAGGCTATGTTCATACTTGATGCGGGATTTGGATTTCGGTTATCGTTTAAGTACAAACTTAAACCGAAATCGGTTTCTTTTCGGTTTGGTAGGGCTTGAGTTTGATGAACCTTTTTTGTCACGTGTCAGACTTTGGTCCCGTTACATCTGATTGATTGATGTAGTGCTGATTAATGGACAATCTATAAATATCTGAGAGTGTATACACGGCAAGAACAATATAGATGGATATTTCTTGTTATATAATGGTAGAAGAAACGGCTGATTCTGACATGAGTTTTGAGTTCTCCGAGGAACGTGGCTTTTATCACCATCAAGACGACGACAACGATGCAGAATCGAGCAACTGTAATTGAGGTGGTGTTTACAAACATGTAGAAGCCAATAGGGATGATAATAATGATGATTTAGCACCGTCAGAGGAGGAGGCGAGACAGAGTATCTCCGGCGTCAAAGTAGGTTTCACGACGGATGAAGAGAAAGAAGAAGTTAAGAAGAAGTCATGAAGTACTAAGGAAATGATGATGATCGGGGAGGATAAACTTTTCTGGGAAATATGTATTGCTTTTGGATTTCCATAAGCTGGTTTATATATACTCTATGTGTATGGCTTTTGAATGCGTTTATGAGGTTTATGTGGAGAGAGATGAGAATAGAGATCATTTCTTTTTTGGTTTCCTTACAGCTATTCCATTTGGTGGGATTTATTCTTGTTAATGCTTCTCTAGACTGGTCTGAATCTTTTGATGCTGTTTCTTCTCCAAACCGGCCTTATCATGGCAAATTTTTTATGCGGTTAGTGTTCCACTCTCTATCTACCTTATATATAGATAAAGGAATGTTAGGATTCATGACCAAACAGAGAACTTTTTGCTTCTATATTAAAAGAGATTAACAAATTAATCCGTAATAGGATTTCTTCTTTATCCTATTTTCATACTCATATGTTTTGTGGTATGTTAATACATATATACTTAAATCTTAACACCTAAGCACTTTTCTGAAAAGTTGTATCTTTTTTTTTTGTGGTCAACGTATGCACAGCACTGAGATGTTTTTATAAAAAAGAATAGATTTCTAAAAGAAGCAAAACAAAAACAAATACTACGAAATTTCGGGAAAGGAAGAAAAAATGAGACAATAATTAAGATTACGAATAAAACGTAAAAGTATCCAAAATATGGTGAATTTGTGTAACCACAAAAAATAAATATAAAATTTACCAAATAACAATTATATAATTGAAATTAGTAATTTATTTATTTATTTATTTATTTATCTATAATAATTTAATAATATAATATTTTATGTGTACGTATAATATTTTAGTTATAATTTATATATATAAATATAAGAAAAAATTTATAATGAATAAGAAACTTTTTTCATAATTTACAACAACTATTAATATAATTTTATAAATATATAACATAAAAAAATTATTTAATAATAATATAACTAGTAGTATGTTATAAAAATAAAAATGATAATAGTTAATAAACAGTAAGTTATTTTATTATAATTTCTTAATTTAAAAATAATTTTTTATTATTTTATCTAATTTCCCTTAAAAATAAGAGAGATTCTATTGTCTCAAGAATAAGCGACTTAAAACTCTCAAACACTTTGGAGACTGAAGAGGGTTTGACTTAATTACGGACTTAAACGCGTAATTAAGCATCAATAGTGGATTCTTTTAAACTGAATCAAACGCGTGAATGAAAAGCAGTAAATTTGATGGATTGATACACACATACTTAAGTAATTGCCCAGCTCAGTCGTTAATTACCTGATTTTTTTTGCTTTTGGTCACCAATTACCTGAATATATAACGACATATTTCTCAATCCCTTTTCGATTTTGCTTCCTATGAATTTTTTTGTCGAGCCATTTTGATTTCGTATTATTACTGTAAACCTCTTGATAATTCGGTTCGATATTGATGGAAGAATCTGCAATACCACCGCCCAGAAATTGTTACATCACCGCTAAAGATTTATCTTCTTCTTCTACTCCTACTTGTTCTTCTTCTCAGGTATTCGAATTGTTTTTGCTAGATTTTTGTGTAAATTTGTAATCTTTTGATCATCTGTAAGTCTCAATCGGTTTGATTTTATATGGGTATCTTACGGAATCGCTAAAAACCCTATCTTGGTTGCTTTACTAGTTTGTATCTTCGTTTGATGAACTTTCATTCTGTGGACAAAACTGTATTTAGGGTTTCTCAATTCTTAAAGTTTGCTTCACTCTAGGAATTACAGAAAGAAATCTTTATTTATCAGTTTTGAGAAGTTTTAATCATCAGGCTAAAGAGCAATCTGGTGAAGATGTCTCCAGAGCTCAACCAAGTGGAAGCCAATTGGATGTTTCAATCAAAATACCACCAAAACCAATACCGAGTTATGGAATCCTGCGAAATTTGAGTCTGAAAAGAAAAGCTTCTCTACCAAACAGCGAGAGAAGATTGCTATTAAGTCCCAGTGTTTCAGAAAGCAGTGAAAAGCCTCTTGTTGCTAGTCCCATCACTTCGCCTTATTGGAAAAGATGTTTGTCTCTTCCTTCTACGAATGCTGCTAAATTGTCACTGGTTATATCTACACCACCGCCTGTTTCAGCCAGTGAACAACCTAAATTAAGTGTGAGTAATTGGTGTGTTCTGTGATTTAATTTCCATTTACATATGTGCAAAAGTTTTGTATCCTCTTCATTGAACTCTCGTTTAAAAAGTTTTAAGACTGGAGTTTGTTTTGGTGCAGAAAGACGGTGTTCATTCACCAGTTTCAAGATCCTTGTCTATGTCTGGAAAAAACAAAGTGATTATACGAGCTGTCTCTTTTGACAACAACAAAAATCACATTTCAAATGAAGCAAGCAGCGGTATGTGCTGATATTCAGTGAGATTTTGAGCTCATTTCGTTTTCTTTTGGGTCGCTGTTTGATGGATTCATTTGAACGCTGAGTGTTGTATAATGATAGAAGGCTCACTTGAAGCTTTATGAATTCAATGAAATTTGATTACTGATCAATGAACCAGTAAGTTCATACTCCTATGCTCCTTCTTTCTTGTATTTTGATTAGCAGATGAAATCACTCCGGTTCCTCCGGAAGAAACAGAAGAAGAGATCCCTGAAGAGGATGCAGTATGTAGGATTTGTCTTGATGAGTGTGAAGAAGGTAACACGCTGAAAATGGAATGCAGTTGCAAAGGTGACCTCAGACTGGTTCACGACCATTGTGCCATTAAGTGGTTTAGTACAAAGGGAACTCGAATCTGTGATGTTTGCAGACAAGAAGTCCGAAACTTACCAGTGATTTTGCTTCGTGTCCCAACAATTAATCAACTTACCACTAGGCGGGAACTCATTCAGCAGAGTTCACAGCCACAAACCATCAGGTAAATCAGACTTTTCTATAAAATATCTAGTTTTTTTTCAGAGGTTCCTTGAAGAAATCTTACAATTCGCATAATTGGTGCAGTGTTGGGCAAGAGTTTGTAGTGCTTGTACTCATCAGCACAGTCTGCTACTTCTTCTTCCTTGAACATTTACTGGTAAGGCTTCTTTTTTCCCCTGAGTATCTGAGTGCACAGACTTTTCGGTATACATTACAACTTATCTTTTTTTCAAAGACAACATGACTGGATTCTTATCTGTTCTGTAGATTCGTGACTTGCACACACAGGCTATCTTCGTCGCAGGGCCATTCTCTTTCACCCTAGCCCTCTTAGCCTCAACTTTTGCCGTCATCCTCGGTATAATACTACCCCCTAGAAAGTTCCACAACTCTTGTTTTTCTCGTGCTTTATCACAGTTAAATGAACTGTTAATTGTGTTATCATCTGGTCTTGCAGCGATCAGAGAATACATATGGACATACGCAGCTCTTGAATTTGCACTAGTGGCCTTGCTTGTTCATCTATTTTATGCTACAGTAAGTACTAAAATACGGAGCCATATGTTAGTAGCTTTACAAGACTTATAGGACCTAACAATTTGGAAAACATCCTTTTTGTATTTTCAGTTTGGTGTGCCAGTCATCTATTCAATGCTCTTCGCAGGGATTTTGGGGTTTGGAATGGCAATGTGCATAAACATGTTGTGCATTTGTTATTCCTCTCGTTTTGCTCGTGTTCAGCAGAACCCAAACTTAGTATAGAGAAAGTCTCTTCCTTTTTTGAGTTTCTTCTGTTCGTCCTTAAAAGGTTGGACATGAAAGGCCATATTACTGAACAGATACATTCAACGTTAAGAGCTGTAGATAATCGAGTTCTTTGTACTTTTGTATGAAAGAGACAAAAGCTTTTCTTGTGTCACAGTGAGAATAATGTGTGAAGATAGATCAAGTCGAAAGAATGCTTTTGTGAATGAGATCAACTTTTACTTTTTAATGAGATCAGGTCTTTGGGTTTAATTTTTTTTTTTGGAAGTTTACGAGATTAGCTTATTGCTCGTTTGCACTGGTTTTGGGAGAAGAGTTCTCATTCTTGACATTTTTTTAAAAAATAAAAAAAGGGGCGTTCCGAGAATCGAACTCGGGACCTCTCGCACCCAAAGCGAGAATCATACCACTAGACCAAACGCCCAGTTTGCTAAATTTCATAATTTATATATTTTATAACTTTGTTTCTTCTCACTTGAAACTTTTTTGGTTTGTTTTTCCAACCTTATCGAAAAACGACAAAAGTTAAAGCTGTATAACACAGTGATAAACAGACGAAGTAACACAGAACCGTAAAAAGGCTTTTTTACGGGAATGATTTCCAAAGTTTCTAGTCGACTAAAACTGAGTTAGAAACAGATGTCGTTTGAAGCTAACGTCTGCATCTAAAACGGAAACAAAACTACACAATTCGACAAAGCGTAAAAAGATTACTACGACTACTACAACCTTCCTAAAGAGCACACCTTCCTACCAGAATTTAGTCTGAGATCAGCGCAAGTTACGGGACAGTGCAGCTGGATCAAGCTCAACATAGCCTCTAAGAGTTCCATTTTTCTCTCCAGTTAGGCGGAATGCAGGTACATAATGTGAGAATCTCAACAGTTCAGACCTCGGGATCTTCTTCTTCACATCGATGCCTCCTTCCACTTTTTCTTTGAACACCGAAACAAACTCTTTAACCCGTTCCAACATCATAACTTCAATGTGGCTCTCATCATCGTCAAGAACTTCAACAAGCTCGTATTCACACTTCTTCAAGCTAGAGACCTTGATTGTTTCACTCCAGTCCTTGTATAATGCCCAAATTTCTCCGGTCCTGGGGAGGACAGTGTACTCGTTTTTCCCCAACTTCGGTTGTGCCTTAATCTGATGTGAAAACTGAGTCACTTTTGTGAGTGTTTCGGTCTGGCCTTCCATCAAGGTGAAATTTCCACAACTGACTGGCATTTCTTTGTCACGCCACTCTGTAACATTCTCAGGAAGTGATGCTAGCTCTAGCCGGTTTATCTGCATTTGAAATGCCGGCTTCCATGCTATCTTCTGAATCTTGGCGTAATTTTTGGGCAAGCCATCCTCTTTGCATTTCAATGACCATATCTCGCCAATTGCAAACTTACCCTCTAATCTATCAGAGTAGAAGTTGTGGAACTCGAAATTAGGAACGACAATACAGTCTGGCTCCAATGAAGGCGGAGAGCGATGATGGACTTGGTTTGACTTGGCAGCTTCTCGTGAGACAGGGACAGCTTCTTTTTCGTCTTCAAGATTCTTTTGCGGTAATGCAGCCGTATCAAGCTCATAAGAACCAGCAGGAACGCCATTCCCTTCTGTCCCTTTCAATTTGGTTGAAGGAATGTTGTGGGAGAATCTAAGCAACTCATAAGGCTGAATCTGAAATGTGTCTGATACACCATCCGGTGCGGTTCGACAAAAGACACTAACAAAGCCTTTTTTCTTACGCAATAATGCAATCTTTATTGCAACCCCTTCGGTATATTCTGAAAGGATCTCAACAACCTCATACTCATACTCACGGGGAGAACGCTGACGGCCAGAGGACCAATTAATGTCCCAGTTCTTGAAGAGAGCCCATGTTTCTCCAATTCTTGGGAATACTCTGAAAGTATCTTTATTGCTTTTGACTACAGAGTGGATAAGATGAGAGAACGACGGAGTTCCATTTGTGTTCATAGAGTCGCCAAGTTCAAACGCACCAACAGAGATGGGCATTTTTTTCCGAATCCAATTTTTTGCATTCTCATCTTCTGGTTTAGCCTCTAGCCAATTTATTTTGGCCATGAAACGAGGTTTCTTTACGACATTTCTGATGTTGGCATAGAATCGAGGCATTCGATCTATGTCATCATACATTGCCCAGGTCTGGCCAGCTTTAAAACACTTCTCTTCTCTTAACTTCTCAAAGTTACTAAAATCAGGTTCAGGACACTCAAAAATCTCTGGGTCCGATGCACTTTCTGAACTTGAATCCTTTCTTGCATTAGAAGCACCAGAATTCAGAGAGCTTCGAATTTGATCATTTTTTAGCTTCCTGTTTATACCATTTGGCAAGGTTCCTGCAGAGCGATCCACATGTGACTTCTTTCTGAAATCAGAGTCTTTAGCACTTTCTGACTCCTCTTCTTTATTGTCATCATCACTCTTATCTTCTCTATATGAAACCTGCTGCTTGCTACGGACTGACTTCCGGGAATGCTGTCCACCAGTTGACCCTGAATCTTGTTTACCAGCTGGAATTTCTTCGCACTCTATGCTGCTATCACTGCAAGAACTGTCACTGGATTCTATTATCGAATTCCTCTTTCTCTTCCCATTGATTTTCTCAGAAGAAGTACCCACACTTTTTGCTCTAGAACCCTCTTTACTTATATTGCCAGAATTCTCCGGCTGCTTTTCTGCTGCCTTGCCTGCCTCTTGAGTTGGAAACTTGCTCTGTTGGTTAAAGGGGTTAGTTGACTGTTCAGTCGTCCAAAAGCTTGAACCACCACCAAATTCAGTTGGTGGAGCTTGAGGTTTTTTCTGCTTTTCAGGTCTCTTCCTTGGGGCAGTAACGTTTGTTTGGAAAACAGGCCGAGTATAAACAGCAGTTGGCGGGGCTTGTTGGGGTTGATATGACGATGCTGGTGCAGGCCTTCTAAAGGACTTTCGTCTCATGTCATGAAACCTTCTTTTATCTTTGTCCAAAAGAACCCTCTGAGCTTCACCAATGATCTTAAAAGCAGATTCAGCACCAGGTAGTTTGTTTTTGTCTGGATGGAGATGAAGGGCAAGCTTCTTATACTGTTTCTTAATGGTATTGTCGTCTGCATTTTGCTCGACTTGGAGAATCTTATACCAATCAGTCTCATCCCCAGATTTCTCCAATGCTGCACAATGCACATCGCACACCATAATCATGCGACCAACAAGAGTCTCCAGACTTGCATCCATATTCTGAGCCTTCATTGCAACTCTCCGAGCAGTTGTGAAATTTGATTTTCTCATCCAATCTTCCGCTAAATCTTTGGCTCGAAGAGCCTCATCTTTGTTGCTCATACTTCAAATTTCAGATTACAACTTACTCTCTCCCTAAAACCTACACATAAAGATTTAAAATCAGCACTGTAACCGGAAGACTAAAAGTCACCAAACAAAGAGCTTTCAACAAAGACATTATTTCGACATGAAACACATAATCGAGCGATAAATTTCCCAGAGACGGAGGCAAAAATTGTAAAATTTTGACGAGACCAAAGACTACCCATTTTCGAATAAACGATACAGAAAAAACCAAACTGAAAAATGAGAGAATGAGCGAGAGAGAGAGGAAGAGAGCCGAAAGTTCACCGGAACTGGGAGAAGGAGAGCCGAAAGGAGGAGATGGGGCACCGTCGAAGCTCTCACGTTGATGAAAAACTGACTCTTTGACTGAAATCTGTCTTCGTCTTCGTTTGTGGGGAAACACACCATAGTTTATATGCTTCTCTGGTTTTACTGTAATTTTCAGAAAGTTTAAGGTCATTCAAATTTGATATTCCTATTTTTTTGCACAAAAGCCCTTTCACTTTAGCTAAATTACCACTAATTTGTGAAGGAGAAGATAGATTTGATTATTTTCTTTGATGTAAAAGTCTATTATGCCCAAAGGACATGAATGTCTTTTGAAATATTGTTAAAAATTTAGGGTTTCAAATAACACTAAAAAATATTTTTAATTTGTTAATCAACCAAATTCTACCCGAAAAAAATTTATGGTATATGTCAATACCAAAATCGAAAAAGGTGAAATATAATCAGTATAAAGGTTAGGATAATCCAAGTAACGATTCTGGCATAAGGAGTTTGATCTTTCCTCTCTACCATTGGTAGATTAAAATATAATTTTATGGACTAAACTTTACGTTGACAAAAAAATGGAATCTATTTCAAACAGTTTTAAAACTTTTTTCCATCAAACCGTTTAAATTTTTTAAACTCTCATACTTGAAATCTTCAAAATTAATTTTTAGATTTTTTCTTTGTCTATAATTAGATCGACATGACTGAATCCGTAACGTATTAAACTCTTATAGATAATGTTTTAGATTTTCACACATGTTAAGTTTTAGGTTTTTTACATAGGTTAAAAAAACATTAATTATATTATGTTTCTAAATAAAATATATTTTATCACAAATTTCAAAATAATTTAACCAATTATAAATTAATTTTCAGAATTTAAACCGTCAAAAACACTAAAACCACGATAAATTTTGCATAGCTTTCTTAAAATATTAACTAAAATGAAACATAATAGTGTCTCGTGTAGCAAGGAATAGTTAAACTTGAGATGGCAGAGTTATTAAGTCGATGCCAGAATTATTATTGTTTAATTAATTGAAAAAAAAAAAAAATTGATTCAGTTTTGAGAGTGTTAGTGTGGTCTGGTTCCATATGGAGTTGATTAAAGTAAAAGTTATACATTCGGATATCTGTTTCTTTAACCAATGTAATTTTTTTATCAGATATAAAAGAAACTTATGCAATGGTTGCAATTGGAAAGAGGGAATGTTATGCTTAGTTGCATCGAAAACGATTGTAGATTTTTCATATGCTTCAGTTGTGCTACTCTACCACAACTGGTAAAGCATATAATCAAAGATAATCCTCTCTCTATGCTATGCCGAAGAAGGCAAGTGGTATATATTGGTGTGACATTTGTGTAAAATAAACTGATCCAAAGAAACCGTTTTGATTCTCTTCAATCTCTATGCTCAACGGATACAACTGCCAGCAGCAGAGTTTCAGTAGCTTAATCTTTCTCTATGATTTAACCAAAGCTTTGAAATCCATGAAATGTATCCAAAATATTCAGTAAAAGTTGCAGTCTTTTCTTCAAAAACCTTTTCTTTCAAACTTCTTTCAGCTCACTCTATCTAAAAAGCCAACTTGTCTAAGAGAAATATGATCACTAATCAGGCAAAGATTTCTTCTTCTCGAGAGCATAATCTACCATTTCAGTTTTCTTTGCGGAATTTATAGTTAACCTTCTTTTCCACGGTGGTCAAAATTTCCCTTTTGCCTATATATTTTGGCGCGAAATTGTTTCTCGGAGGATAAAAGAATGGGCCATAATGGGCTTATTAAGCCCAGCTAGCTATTATTAATTTTCAGATGTACGTCAAGTCATTAAAGAAGTTTTCATTTTATTCAAAATAGAATCTAAAATCTCACCGTCCAGTTTTTCTTCGGGTTTGAAATTTAAATCTTTCCATTTCTTCTCTCTCTACCAATTTCCCCCTCTCTCTTCCCAAAACAAATCCATTCAACAACGGCCATTGATCTCTTTAGAGCTCAGAGATTACGAATCGGACTTCAGGCTAGTTGAAGCTCGGACGATGAACCAGTATCACATCTACGAAGCCATTGGACATGGCAAATGCTCGGTAATTTAGAATCTTCAGTTGCATTTCTCGACGACAATTTTTGTTTCCGGAAATGTTTTAATTAACAAGATTTTTTTGTTCAAATCGCTTTGCGATTATATTTATTTTTGCAGACTGTGTATAAAGGAAGGAAGAAGAAGACGATCGAGTACTTTGCCTGCAAGAGTGTCGATAAGTCGCGGAAGAGCAAGGTTCTTCAAGAGGTACCTTTGCTGATTAGTGATTCATGCTTGGGTTACCTAAGGTTATACTTCGGTTTTGTTTGAATTGTTTGATTTCAAGGAGTTTGATCGCTAAATTGTGATGAGTTCACTTTAGATTTGTCAAATCGACGCTCTTAAGTTTCTATTTTTGGATATGTTTGCGAGTAGAACCTCTGACTTTTGAAGTGAGTTGGAAACTGACAATTTCGGTAACATATTAACATCATTCTCAGGTCAGGATCCTTCATTCACTAAATCATCCGAACGTACTCAAGTTCCATGCCTGGTAAAACTTACTAGCTAATAATATCTAAACAATTGTGTGGCTCCTTATATAATATTGTTTCTAATATCGTCTTCTTGTGTCTCAGGTATGAAACTTCTGCTCACATGTGGTTAGTTCTGGAATATTGCGTCGGGGGTGATCTCAGGACATTATTGCAGCAGGTACCGCTACAGCTTGTAGTCTGGATGTTTTATTGATGATAGGTCACATGTTTTCTGAAATTCACTTGTTCTGCAGGACTGTAAACTGCCAGAAGAATCAATTTATGGCCTCGCCTATGATCTTGTCATAGCCCTGCTGTAAGATCCTCTTTAAACATTCTGAATCGACTTCTAGGTGCATCTAGAAAATGTTTTTCTATTATGGACACTTTTCTGATTTTCGTAGGTATTTACATTCGAAAGGAATTATATATTGTGATCTGAAACCATCAAACATCTTACTTGATGAAAATGGACATATTAAGGTACGTGTGTTGCTGTCTTCTCCTTGCAGGTGTGTAGTTTATGATGACAGTTTATTTCGTTTCAAATGATCTCTTATCACTATGTGTTGCAGCTATGTGATTTCGGATTGTCAAGGAAGCTAGATGACATTTCTAAATCTCCTTCCACGGTAAACATTGTTGTTCGTCTTTTTTTCCATTTAAGCTTTACAGTGTTAGCGAATCTATGATCTCTTATTACATTGGAAACTGTATGTCATCAATACTTTATAACTCTTGGGATAATTTGCATCAGGGAAAACGTGGTACTCCGTATTATATGGCCCCAGAGCTATATGAAGATGGAGGGATCCATTCTTTTGCTTCTGATTTATGGGCACTTGGCTGTGTGCTGTATGAATGTTACACAGGGAGACCTCCTTATGTGGCAAAGGAATTTACCAAACTTGTGAAATCTATTCATTCAGATCCAATTCCTCCACTCCCTGGAAATGCAAGTCGTTCATTTGTCAATCTCATTGAGTCTCTTCTTATCAAAGACCCAGCTCAAAGAATACAATGGGCAGATCTCTGTGGTCATGCATTTTGGAAGAGTAAGATAAATTTAGTTCAGTTGCCTACTCAGCCTGCTTTTGATAGTATGATTGGCATATACACAAAGCCATGCCTTTCCGAACGTAATGGAGAGAGACCAAATAAGTCCCCTCCAAAGTATCGGGAGAAAGATTCAAAAGGGGGTTCAAAGCACAATGAGAACTCTGTTCAAGGTTCCAGAGGCCATGAGACGCCAATAAAGGGTACACCTGGTGGTTCTAAAGCTCAAAATAAGCTTACTAGTAAGGCAACTGAGGAAAAGCATGGAGGTCGTCCTAGTGCTAACAGACAGGTAAATATTCTAAGATTGTCAAAGATAGCAAACGCAAATCTCCAGAGAGAAAATGAGAAGGAAAACTACAGGAGACCCTTACCTAATAGCAACGAGAATTGCGCTGAGGTGAAGATCGAGAACACTGATATGGAACTTGATTTTGATGAAAACAATAATGATGAGGGACCTGATGAATCAGAAGGCACCGAGAACACCTCTTCTGTGCAAGATGAAATTGTGAGCCAAAATGAGAGTCACGGAAAACAAGGAGTTATGAGCAGTAATATGCTTGATGAAAACACTTCTGCAAATGAAACACCAGCCACGGCTGAAGCAAGAGATTGCCATGAAGATCAGTCAGAGGGTATGGACATCTCAACTGCGCCACCTAGTGCTAGTCCGCAACTTAAAACTCACCGAGGAAGAGAAGTTTCTGGGGTTGCTGTTAATTATGACTCATCTAAAACACCTACTAGCCTCACTGACGTCCTTTGGCATTTATCTGATCTTTCTGTTAGACCTGTTATGCCCAGCAGGAAATCTGACAAACAAGCTGTGCCTTCTCTCTTATTCGAAGCACCACAGCCTTCAGATTTTGGTAAGATGGGAAAGCAAGAGTTAGAACCACTTAACAATAAGATCATAACAGTTCTAAGTGGGAGCAGTGCTGGCCTGTCTGAGAAACAAAATTTGATCAGATACCTCGAGACATTGAGTAGCAATGCTGATGCAGCCAACATCTTGACCAATGGGCCAATAATGCTTATGCTTGTTAAAGTTCTGCGATTATCCAAGATCCCAGCGTTTCGTGTTCAAATTGCCTCACTAATTGGTTTGTTAATTCGGCATTCTACTTCAATCGAAGATGACTTAGCGCATTCGGGTATTTTAGACTCTCTTACTAACGGCCTCAGAGACAAGCATGAAAAAGTGAGAAGATTCTGTATGGCAGCTCTAGGTGAATTACTATTCTACATCTCAACTCAAAATGAGCATAAGGATTTCAAACCAACAGAATCCCCATCAAAAGAAACCAGGTCTGCATCGGGTTGGCAGGTCAGCATCCCAGAATGTTTATTACACAAGTTGTGGACCGTTTGGCCTTTAATATACGGAGACCAATGTCCATTGCTTGATCTAAATTTTCATTCTTTCCATTAATTCCTATTGAAACAGATTCTTGTTTTCTTGGACTAGGTTTCAAATGCCCTGATCTCTCTTGTATCATCTGTCTTACGCAAAGGAGAAGATGACCTAACTCAGCTCTACGCTTTAAGGACAATAGAAAACATCTGTAGTCAAGGACCTTACTGGGCCACCCGTTTCTCTAGTCAAGATTTGATTAGCAACCTCTGCCATATCTACAGGGCCGCTGGAAAACAAGAGAGCATGAGGCAGACTGCTGGATCATGTCTGGTCCGCCTTGCTCGCTTCAACCCTCCTTGCATTCAGACAGTTGTGGAAAAGCTTTCATTGAAGGAAATAGCTTCATCTTTTGTCAAAGGCAGTGCACGAGAGCAGCAAGTCTGCTTAAATCTTCTGAACATGGCTATGATTGGAAGTCACACATTCCCTAGCTATGGAAGACATCTCGTGACGTTGACTGAGGAGAAGAATCTTTTTCCTAGTTTGCTCTCCATCATAGAGCAAGGAACAGAAGTTCTAAAGGGCAAAGCTCTTCTTTTGGTTGCATTTCTCTGTAAAAACAGTCGGCGTTGGCTGACAAATTTCTTCTGCAATGCAAGATTTCTTCCTGTGGTTGACAGATTAGCTAAAGAAAAAGACAGCTACGTGCAACAATGCCTTCAGTCATTCGTGAATGTAATCGCCTCAATAATACCGGGCTTGCTGGATACAATAACCAATGATATCCAGCAACTGATGACAGGAAGACGCCATGGACCTGTCTCTCCACTGAACAGTCGAGCTCCTCTAAAGACCAACGCACACTTATTCCCTGTGGTTCTTCATCTTCTTGGAAGCTCTTCGTTTAAGAACAAAATGGTAACTCCACAAGTCCTTAGGCAGTTGGCAAATCTTACAAAACTTGTGGAAGCATCATTTCAGGTGAGAATTTGCAACTTTGTATTCCCCCTATTATAGTACTCTCTTAGTTCAAATGATGCTCTGTGTTATATATTCTGTACTAATATTACTGGTCAATTGCTCTTCACCGTTTAGATTAGTTGCCTTCATCATAGAGTAGTGTTTCTTTTATTATAGGTAGGACTAAGATTTATTACAGCTGATTGCCTTCTTTCTTCTGTCCACTATAGATTACTGTGCCTCTGCACAGCGCAATCTATACAATACTTGGTCGAATTCTCATGACTTGTAAACAATTTTGCAGGGAAGAGATGACTTCCGTATAACCCTTCTTCAAGTTCTAGAGTGCATTGCCGGAGATGCTCCTTTGGTAACACGAAATGCTGAGATCATTATTCGTGAGATTCTCCCCTCTCTGGCTGCAATTTACAATGGGAACAAAGACGGGGATGCTAGGTTTCTCTGTTTGAAGATCTGGTTTGATTCGATGACAATTCTCTTAACTGAGTGCACTGATATCGAGCACCAAACATCTGAGGATTTGAAATCAATATCCAACTCTCATTTCCTCCCACTCTACCCTGCACTGATCGAAGACGAAGATCCAATCCCAGCTTACGCTCAAAAGCTCCTAGTCATGCTCGTTGAGTTCGATTACATCAAAATCTCCAACTTATTGCATCATAATACAGTTTCGCAATGCTTCGAGTTTCTTCTAGGAGACTTATCAAGTGCGAATGTGAACAATGTCAAGCTCTGTCTTGCCTTAGCCTCAGCTCCAGAGATGGAAACTAAATTACTCTCTCAGCTCAAAGTCGTGCGGAGAATCGGGAATCTATTGGAATTCGTGAATGCCAAAGACATGGAAGATTTCCTCGAGCCCACTTTAAGTCTCTGCAAATCTTTTCTGCTACGATCACTTGGGAACAAGAAAGTTCTCAACTCCAATCACACAAAAGAACCAACGGTTTTATCAGAGACATCTTTTACATTCGAGGTTGATCCGCAGGAATGTATTAGAGACATTGCAGATTTCGGTAGCAACATTGGCTTATTCTTATACCTCGCAGCTTTAGACGACGATACAAGCATCTCAGTCGCAGATATTGCATCTGAGTGCGTCGTGCTGCTACTTAAAGCCGCTTCGAGAGAAGCCACCACCGGATTTTTAACCAATCTTCCTAAGATCACACCAATTCTCGACTCGTGGCGCAGGAGGACGAACAGAGAGCTACACACCTTGGTTCTGAAGAGAGTCTTGCATTGTTTGGGTTACTCTTGCAAGCAGTATCTATCGCAGGCGATGATTTTGTCAATATCAGGACATGATGTCTCTAAAATCAACGCCATTGTCTCTGAGATTAAGAACTCAGACATAGCTGGTCTTAATAGCGTCGCTTCACTCGTTGCCATGGAGTTACAGAGATTGCCTCGTTGAGTTTGAAGTTTTCCGAACGAAAGGTAACACAGTTTATTGATAATTCAGTTTCTTCGTTTTCTATGATTAAGTTTTTCTACATTTTCTTAATCTCTTGTTGTTAAACCAGGATTAACGAGAAATGACGCTGAGCTTAGATCTTCAGTATGTACCAATGTGACATTGATACCCAAAATCGAGATTTGTCTCTTTTTAATGTAAATTTTTTCTCTCTATTTCAAATTTTGTGTAACACTACAAACTACTTCCTTTATATTAATATTATTTTCTTAGATTTACAAAACAATCGTTAAATGTTTAAGATAGTTTAAGCTTAATGGTTTTTAAGCAAATTTAAAGTCTAGAAACTAAAGCATGGCTTATTCACATTTTTATAAACTGACGATTAAAAGAATATAATGGCTTTTCTAGTGTTGATAGATTAATAATTTCAATTATTATATCATGATTTTTGTATTATTTATATTTTTAAACATAATATGTAAAGTCCTCTGCTTTTAAAAAATATCTCAGTCTTCAATTATATCTTCCAACCATATCAACCATTGCCACGTGGCCAACGGAAAAATAACACTTTCCCTCCCACTTGAACTAACTTCAATATGTAATCACAATTCAAATACATTTTTTCTAAGAGAATTTAAATTGCATTTTTATTTGTGTTTTATTGGGATATTTACTATTGAAGCCTCAACTCAAGAAGAGCCCAACTGCTCTAAACTGACCTCATATCAGCCCAAAACTTCAGCTTATACAGTCCACCAATAGAGTAAATGTCACTCTCAATTCTCTGCAAAAATCTGCAACATAGTACAGCAGAAACTACCTCTGCAAAAACTGTTGTTGCAGACATAAAACAAAGCCAATACAACATCATAACTCAACCATAGTTGTCCTGTTTATGTGTCTAGTTAAGAGGTCTTTCAGTTATATAAGTAGCTGTCTTGTTTTGCCAAAACTATAAGTGAAAAACGCATTCAAAGTCAAGAAGTCTTCATCTTCAATCTCTTCTCTTCTTTGTTTTCATACAAGTTCTCTTTCAATCTCTCTTTATTTACATGGTATCAGAGCTGTCAATACCTTAACAGGTCAATGGCAAATCAAAATGAAACGTATCCTCTTCCAAGCAATGTTCATGTTTCCAGTTCTGTGAATATCAAACTCACGGATCAAAATTATCTCCTGTGGAAGCCACAGATTGAATCGCTTCTTTCCAGTCAAAAACTCTTAGGTTTTGTAAATGGGAGAACACCAGCTCCACCTCTTACTGTCACGGTAAGGAATGGAGAAGCTGATACAGAGATAAGCAACCCTCTGTATGAAGCATGGGAGTGTACTGATCATCTTGTGCGGTCTTGGTTATTTGGTTCTATCTCAGAAGATGTTCTGGGATTCGTCGTTGGGTTGTCTACCTCCCAAGAAATATGGGAATTTCTGGCAGAGCATCTAAATAGAAGCTCCTTAGTTCGCGTGTTTAAGCTCCAAAGAAACCTTCAGCTTATCAGCAAGAAAGGTAAGTCATTCTCAGAGTATTGCAGAGCCTCCAGGACAATATGTGATCAACTCAGATCTATAGGTCAGCCAGTAAACGAAGCTATGCAAATCTTTAACTTTCTAAATGGGTTGGGAAGAGAATATGATCCCATCTGTACTGTTATCCAGCACTCCTTGAATCGTCTTCCTAGGCCATCTCTTTCTGATGTGATGGCAGAAGCTGCAGCCTTTGATGCCAGAATTCAGTCTCATGAAGACTCTGAATCTGTCACTCCTCGTCTAGCCTTTCAGTTACAACAACAACAGTGGAGTAACAGACCTCAGCAGACAATATCTTCTGGAAACAATAGAGGCAGAAGCGGTTACTCCAACAACACTTACACAAATCAAGGTGGATCTAACAGAGGACGTGGAAACAGCTATTCCTCTAGAGGTCGAGGATTTCCTCAACAAGTAAGTTCTTCAGACCACAAATCTCAGAATACTAATTCAAGACCAATCTGTCAAATTTGTGGCAGAACTGGTCACTCAGCTTTAAGATGCTGGAATCGTTTTGACAACAACTATCAAGAAGAATCTGTACCCCAAGCCTTTGCTGCTCTTCAAACTAGTGACACATCTGGACAAGAGTGGCTTCCTGATTCTGGAGCTACTTCTCATATCACCAACAGGACAGATAATCTGACAACATCAGTGGCTTACAATGGAGCGGAAAGTCTGATGGTTGCAGATGGAAACCAGTTGCCTATTACACATGTTGGGTCAACAAATCTTGCAGTTTCAACAGGTAACTTACCTTTGAATGAAGTCTTAGTTTGTCCAACTGTTCAAAAGTCTCTTCTGTCTATATCAAAATTATGTGAAGATTACCCATGTGGTGTGTTCTTTGATGCTAATAAGGTCTACATAGTGGATCTGGAAACACAGAAGGTACTAACAAAGGGACCAAGACGTGATGGGCTATATGTGTTGGAGAATCAGAATTACAAAAGCTTTTACTCATCAAGACAAAAGACCACAAACAACTCTATATGGCATCATCGTTTAGGACATGCCAGTGATTCTGTTCTTCAACATCTGCACAAAGCAAAGTCAATATCTATAAATAAGAATTCTGTAATCTCTATTTGTGAGTCATGTCAGCAAGGGAAAAGTAGCAGTCTCCCTTTTTCAGTTTCAGAATCTGTGTCTATAGATACTTTGTCTAACGTTCACTGTGATCTTTGGGGACCTTCTCCCACAATCTCAGTGCAAGGATTTAAACATTATGTGGTGTTTATTGATGATTTCTCCCGGTTTAGTTGGATTTATCCTCTCAAGCTCAAGTCTGATTTCTTTGCTGTCTTTAAAATGTTTCAAAGATATGTTGAGAACCAATCCGACAAGAAAATTAAAGTATTTCAAAGTGATGGTGGTGGTGAATTTGTGAGTCAAGTGTTCAAGTCTCATCTAGCATTACATGGCATTAAACATCAAATTTCTTGTCCACACACGCCTCAGCAAAATGGCATATCTGAAAGAAAACACAGACATATTACTGAGCTCAGTTTGGCAATGATGTTTCACAGTAAAGTTCCCTTAAAGTTTTGGGTGGAAAGCTTCTACACAGCTAATTATCTCATTAATATTCTTCCATCAGCAGCTCTGGATTTCAAAACTCCTCATCAGTTACTTTTTAAAACAGAACCTGAGTACAATGTCCTGAGAGTGTTTGACAGTGCCTGTTATCCCTGTCTTCGACCCTATAGTGCAAACAAATTTGAACCTAGATCTCTTCAGTGTGTCTTCCTGGGGTACAATGCGTCATACAAAGGATACAGATGCTTATATCCTCCAACAGGAAGAGTCTTTATCACTCGCAGTGCTATCTTTGATGAACAGACATTTCCCTTTGCAGACAAATATCAACACTTGACTGTGAAGTATACCACTCCCTTGCTGAAAGCTTGGCAGTCAGCTGACATTACTTTGGTTCCTCGAAGCAATGATAATATTCAAACAGTACCACAACATCACTTGACACCTGCAAGTATATCTCAGTCTTCAGGGATCAATGAGTCTCAAGAAGTCCCTGTCTTAGAAGATCAACAAAATTCTATAATAGATGCTACTGATAACAGTAATCAAGAAGTGTCTGCAGCCTCACTTCAGTTTGGTTTTATGGAAACTCCAGGTTGCAATGACTCTGTCCAAATATCACCTACTGGTTCACATCTGACTGCACAATCTCCTGCAGTCACAACACAAAATGAGGGTCAAGATCAGTCTGTGAATCATCATCCCATGATCACTCGAGGAAAGTCTGGTATAGTTAAGCCAAATTCTCGGTACTTGCTGTTAACTACTAAGTATACAGAGCCCAAAACCGTGTCAGAAGCACTTAAAGATGCAGCTTGGACTGCTGCAATGAGTGAGGAAATGGAGGTACAACATGACGATGATACTTGGCATCTGGTTCCATCAGCAACAAATATGAATATTTTGGGCTGCAAATGGGTTTTCAGAGTAAAATTGAAGCCAGATGGGTCTATTGACAAATACAAAGCACGGTTAGTTGCCAAAGGGTTCAAACAAGAAGAGGGAATAAATTATTTGGAAACATACAGTCCTGTTGTCAGGACAACTACCATTCGAGTTGTTCTGGGCATAGCAACATCAAGAGGCTGGCCAATCACCCAGTTAGATGTGAAAAGTGCATTTCTTCATGGAGACATACATGAAGACATATACATGCATCAACCTGCTGGATTCATTGATAAGAATTATCCCTCACATGTCTGTAAGCTCAATAAAGCTATTTACAGATTGAAGCAGGCTCCCAGAGCTTGTTTTGATAAATTTAGCTCATTCTTGCTTGAATATGGGTTCAAATGCAGTACAGCTGATCCTTCTCTCTTCACATATCATCACAATGAGCACACACTGTTGTTGCTACTGTACGTAGATGATATTATTCTAACAGGAAGTAATTCAAATCTTCTGGACCACTTGATAACAACTCTCAGTACACAGTTTGCTATGAAGGATCTTGGTTCAGTACATTACTTTCTTGGTATTCAAATTGAACACACTGAGACTGGTTTATTCATTCATCAAGAGAGATATGCAACAGACATTCTGGCCCAAGCAGGAATGAGTAATTGCAATTCCATGCCTACTCCTCTGCCGCAAAGACTTAATGAATCAAGTATCAGTGAAGAGCTCTTTCCTGATCCTTCTTATTTCCGAAGTTTGGCTGGCAAATTGCAGTATCTGACAATCACAAGACCAGACTTGCAATTTGCAGTCAATCTGATTTGTCAACGAATGCATCAGCCTACTATATATGATTTTTCTCTCTTGAAACGAACACTGCGGTATCTCTGTGGAACAGTCTCAATGGGTTTACATCTATCTAAATCATTCAATCTCACAACTACTGCCTATTGTGATAGTGACTGGGCAGGTTGTAAGGAAACTAGAAGATCTACTGCAGGGTTCTGCACCTTTGTTGGTCCTAACATAGTCTCATGGAGTGCTAAACGTCAAGCAACTGTCTCACGATCCTCAACAGAAGCAGAGTATAGGGCTCTTTCTGAAACTGCTGCTGAGTTAACCTGGTTGTCCTCTCTCATGCGAGATTTACATATACCACAGTCAGGACCTGCAACTCTACATTGTGACAATCTTTCTGCAGTGCATCTAAGTATAAATCCAACTCTTCACACAAGGTCTAAGCATTTTGAACTTGATTGGCATTACATTCGTGAAAGAGTAGCACTTGGATTCATTGAGACAAGACACATTCCTGCTGAGCTTCAGCTTGCTGATATCTTTACAAAGTCGTTACCTAAAGCTGCCTTCATCCGTCTTAGGCACAAACTTGGTGTTGGACTCCCCTCCACCACAAGTTTGAGGGGGAGTATTGAAGCCTCAACTCAAGAAGAGCCCAACTGCTCTAAACTGACCTCATATCAGCCCAAGACTTCAGCTTATACAGCCCATCAACAGAGCAAATGTCACTCTCAATTCTCTGCAAAAATCTGCAACATAGTACAGCAGAAACTACCTCTGCAAAAGCTGATGTTGCAGACATAAAACAAAGCCAATACAACATCATAACTCAACCATAGTTGTCCTGTTTATATGTCTAGTTAAGAGGTCTTTCAGTTATATAAGTAGCTGTCTTGTTTTGCCAAAACTGTAAGTGAAAAACGCATTCAAAGTCAAGAAGTCTTCATCTTCAATCTCTTCTCTTCTTTGTTTTCATACAAGTTCTCTTTCAATCTCTCTTTATTTACATTTACCATCCTTTCTTCCAAAATCCATTATACAATCTAATCACTAAAGATTTTTTTTATACATGTATTATGTTCATATGTAATAGCTTAACTATTAAGAAACTGAATAATAAATCAAATTTTGAGGATAGTAGTAGCTATATATTATTGACTATCATGCATTAACCAACCAAAACTCAAAACTAAAATTTAGTATTATATTATTTATTCTGCAGAAAATAATATAAAATAATTACTTTATTGGAAACGTTCAAAAATTACTCAAAAAAAAAGCTAATTCCCTTGACTTTAAAAGAGAAAAGCTTCTTTGTTGACAAAAAAAAGAGAGAGAAAAGCTTCTTTTATATAGAGACATCATCATTAAAACTCAAAAATGCACACTCCGATCGATCACTAGATCGAGAAAGACAGATCCTACCCAACAACAAAAAAATCTTTACTTTGATTTTCATCATTTATACCATAAAAATGGCTTCTTTACTCAAAACATATCTCATCATCTTCATCTTTTGGTCCTCCCCTTTATATCTCTCTTCTTCTTTACCTTCTTCTCCCTCCATCTCTCCCTTTGAACAGCTTTCTCCGGAGATTGCCCCTCTCCTTCCTTCTCCCGGCAAAGCTCTTCCTTCCGGCGACGGTATTGGCACAATCCCTTCTACACCAAGCCCTCCTGATCCCGACACTGACGACGGCTCCTTCCCTGACCCTGCCTTTGCTCCTTTTGCTTCTCCGCCGGTTTCTTCTCCTGCTCCTCCTCCGCCGTCTCATCCTCACGCCGGAGTCTTACTTCTCTCTGTTTTTGTTATATCAGTATTATAGTTCACTTCACTCATACATCAACCAATGTTTTTGGTTTTCACGTGTTTGTCCCAATGTATATCATTCTCCAATTACAATAAAAATTTAATTTCATTTCGTTCTAAGTTATTTAAATTTAAAACTTTGTTTGTTTGCTGCCGTGCGTTGACTATTTCAGTCGAGGTTAATCATTTCAATTTAATAATCATATTTACATCAATGTTAACGATGATAGATATATTTACTCGAGTTTTTTTATGATATATACTTATAAATCATAACCATGAGACAGATACTTTCTTATAATCATACATCCATAAGCATTGTTACAGTTATCAACAAAGAAAGAAAAACATAATTATTTCTTATTTGTTTGTATGAACTTTACATATTTAGGTTAAATAATATTATGTTAATTAGGAGAATGTATGTTTAGGTGAGCTTCGTTTGTCTGTTTCTGCTGCTTGCTTTTGATTTTTGTCTGATAAAGGACCTTTTAATTAAGTTTAAATCATAGGAAATGGTTTATGGATTTAGAGAGCCAGCTAACTCAATATTGTATGTCAAATCAAGAATTGCATTTTCCCTAATGGTTAGAGTATGCAAAGTAGTTTATCTTTTCATCTCTCACTCTTTTAGTTGCTTTCTGCTTTTCTTAATTGTTTATGTCAAATCACAAAATGATATTTTAAAGTATATATTAAAAATATATAACATTATAATTTAAGGTAATGTGCGTGACAGATTGGATGTTGTGTTGGTTTCCACTTACTTTATCCTTAGTGCGAGTAATTGTATATGAATGAAGAATCCATACTCATAAAACCTTGTTTCTTAGTAATATTTAGATCACATATTGATCATGTTTGAATCTACAACCACATTTTCTTTGTCAAACAATAACATCAACAAAATTCAATCCAGTACTCAAACTTTAACATAAAATCATACAACTATTTAAATGCGGAATCTGATAGAAAAAATGGGATAGACAAATTTAACTTTTTGAGCCAAGTGTTTCCTCACTAGTACAAGTTGTGGTTAATTTCAGAATGCATTTTCAACAAATGGAAATTAAGAACATATTGTTGTGTATTCAACACACAAAATAATAATTATGAGTTACAGTCTTACACACACAAAACTGATAACAAACTATCATTGGAAGCAACTTAGTTCACAAGTTTCCTCGGATTCAAAAGTCAGGATCCTTCGGATTTGCTAACCAAACATATCATATATTTTCTTACTAATCAAAACACATATAATGTACAATTACGCGTTAACAAGACACCAAGCCTTAAAAGGCCAAGCCTGTATTCAAAACCCATATTGTGAAATGGCTTTAAAAGCTTGGGCCAAACCAAAACCAAACCGGTTAAATAAATCACAATCTAGAAATGCTCAACATTGTGATGTGTTTGCAGCTTTTCTTTTCTTTCCTTGTCGACTTTATGTGTTTGCAACTAAATGCTGAAATCTCAATTATCAGTCAAAAATATATTCAATTTTAATTTTGGCTGTATATTATGACAAAAACAAAGGATCTTGTCTTATCGTTCGAATGGATTTTATCTTTTACGAACTTTGTGTTATGTTTGCATACAATTTTTAATTCTTTTTAAAGGATGTCGGCCGTTGTTCTTTACAACTGTTTTTTGTTTTAACCGATTCTAGTTTAGCAGAGTTAAATTGATTTATGAAATTGTATAACTATAGTTAGAAATACAATACAGGAAAATACAGTGAAGATCATATTTATGTCGTAATAATTACTTATTACTTTTTTCTTTATAGTATACGAATAGAATGTAGGAATTAAAAAATACAGTATATGCGTAAATATCTCTACAATTATAGTTGAAGCTATTTATAAAATAGCATATATGGAGCAGTAAACTAGAAACTCATGAATCAAGGGTTTTAAACGTAAAAATATATTGATAGTTTTAGAGGTATCATTTTTCTGAGAATTAATAGTAGTGTAGAAATTTATTTCTCGTATATTACTTTCAAGGTAGACATTTTGAGCCTTCCTAACTTTTATTTTTTAGGCATTAAATTTATATGGATCAATCCGCGCGAAGGAAAAAGTGTTGAGCTCGTTCGTAACAAAAAAAAAACTATAAAGAGGATAATTGAGTACTTAAAAATTAAGCACTCGTACGTACTACTTATCTACATGTAATATTTATATTAACTGCAAACTATTGATAGGAGTATATTTTAGCTTTTGTCAATTTTGTCAACAAATTATTTAGGTCTGGCTTAAAAAGAGACAAAACCACCAAAGCAAATACAGTATTAATATTAAAGTAGCAGCTTTTGGGTTTATGAGATAATCTCCAATTTTTTAACTAAAAAGAGAAAAGTCGAGATGTTGCTAAACTACGCTAAACCCCACCCATAGTTTCTTTTATGTTAATGCATCATCACTGTTTCTTTGCAATAATTATCCATAAATAAGAAGACATTTTCAACAAAATATTATGAATGTTTGTACATTTATACCACTGAAATTATTACTTCTTCTATACTAAGTTTTCTTTAATAGTCTATAACTATTCTGAATAGATTTCCAGACTACTACTACCTAATGATGTTTATAGATTTTATTGTGGGTCATTCATTTCTAAAGTCAAACCTAAAGGTAAGAACTTAAAATCCTTACTTCTTTTGTTTCCTAAGATTTTAATTAAAAAGACTTACCTAATGGTGAAGCCAAACATGAAAGGTAAATAATAGGAAGGACCAATTGAAATTTAAGATCCCATGATTAGATATTTTTGGGTGGACCCGTGAAATTAACCCTTTTCTCTAATTTATTTATATAGCCCACATGAGTTGTCTTAATTTATTACAAAACCTCATTGATATTTCTAAATATCTTGAAACTTGATTACAATATTGACTTCTCTTATTTTTCTCTAAAAGACTACAGAATGTTTGATATGGAAAACTATAAAGCTAACTGAACTTACAAATGTGTTATTGTTATGTTTATTTTAGTTAATATAATGTTTTTTTTAATATTATAGAGAGAATCTTATCCAAACCACCGAGTTTCTCTCCTACCATTGGTTTCATTATTCATGTAACAACCAAAATTTGTATCTATTCCAATGCTAGGCTCATGGTTTTAACATTTTGTTCTCATAAAATTAGTTCGCTTTTGTTTGGAACAAAATTAAAAGAATTAAATACATAATTGTTGTTAGGTGATACAAAAATGTTTGATTCTGTCATACTTTGAATTTATGAAAGACGAATTCCACATCAAAATAATGTTTCATGAACAACTCTACGTAAGAAATTATAATTATAACTCTAATACATCATAAAAAAAAAAGTCAAAGTTTTATATTTTTATACTGTAAATTACATTCATAATTTTTGGTCAACCAGTATGTTTTTCCCAAAATATGTTTTTTTTGGAGAAATTTGTCAAACGTATAATTTTACCAAATTCAAGAACAAAAAATATAATATTCTTAGTAAAGCGTAAAAGAGACGAACCTCTCTCAATTATTGTTAAAATCTACTTCGTTCTCCTCAACAACAACAACAACACCACCACTTCTCCTTCTTCTACCTAAATCATTCTCTTTTTCAATTCCTTATATTCGAATTCTTCTTCAACGATCCATTTCTAACAAACCCTTTATATATCTTCTGCAATCGCATGATCTTACGTAGGTTCATCCTTGAGATGCGCTCGAGGCCGCATCGTGTGGTGCACGATCTTGCCGTCGCAGCAGCTGCTGATTCCACTTCTGGCTCATCGGAATCTTATCGCTGGTCAGATATACCTGAAGAGCTTCTTAGGGAGATTCTGATTCGTGTTGAGGCGGCGGACGGTGGTGGATGGCCGTCACGACGTAGCGTGGTGGCTTGTGCCGGTGTTTGCCGTGGCTGGAGGCTACTTATAAATGAAACTGTTGGTCTACCTGAGATCTCTTCTAAGCTGACTTTCCCCATCTCTCTCAAGCAGGTTTTTATCTCCAATTTACTTACTTTATGTTCAATTAAGACATAAAGGTTTGATTTTTATTGACCACTTTTGAATTCTGGGGAAAAAATTGAAAACATTATTCGATGTTACGTGTGTGGTCTAATTGAGAGCTGAAACTTATTTATCTAATTAAAGATGGAAAATTAGCAACCGCTAGGCTCTCTGTTTGCGTTTGCGTTTGCTCTCAAACGCAGAGTAGCTCCTAAACTATGATATTGATCATAAAACCAGAGATATATACGCATTTGATTGATTGTGTCTGTTTTTGAATCTTGTTTAGTCTTATTGGAGTGTTGTTGTTTAATTGTAAAGGCTAAAAAAAAGATTGTTGCTTTGTATTGTTTGCAGCCTGGTCCAAGGGGTTCTCTGATTCAATGTTTCATCAAACGTAATCGAACTACGCAATCATATTATCTATATCTCGGATTAACCAACTGTGAGCATCTGTTTTTGTTTAACCAGTTCCTTAAGTAAAACCAACATGTAGTTTGTTTCTACTTAGATTAACATCGTTCTTTTACGTGCCTGTTCATGCAGCTTTAACGGATGATGGGAAGTTTCTGCTTGCTGCATGTAAGTTAAAGCACACAACTTGCACTGATTACATCATCTCTTTACGTTCTGATGATATGTCGAGGAGAAGCCACTCGTATGTTGGGAAAGTGAGGTGCGTGTCTCTGATCAAACAAGATCGAAATCACTAATTTGGCACATTGGTTACTACTTTCAACGTATTGGGATCCCAAATTGTGTGAGAGTATACTAAAAATTAAAATTTGCAAGTATTAGTTACGAGTCTTAAAGGGTTATAAGCATTTTGATTTTGACATCAATGGTTTGGAAGTAGTAACCATGATTTAGTAAACTAAATGCAGTTTAACTGGAGGGTGCTTTGTCGGTTTTTCTTAGGCTGATGATAAATATATATTAGCTTTTGTTGACATTATACTCTTTTCTAAACTTGTCACAGATCAAACTTCCTAGGAACAAAATTCACCGTCTTTGATGGAAATCTGCAGCAGTCAACTGGAGCTGCGAAGATGAGAAGGGTTCGGTCTTCTAACCCCACAAAAGTTTCACTAAAATTTCCTCTTGGAAGTTACCCTGTGGCTCATATATCATACGAGCTAAACGTCTTAGGATCACGGTAATGATTTGTCTAATTGAGCTTCCCATTTCGAAATGTTCTTTATATCAACTTAATTACTTTTCTTGGAAACTTACCTTACCAACATCTCTTTGGTCTATAGTAAAATAGTTTTAGTTTTAAGAAGGTAGAGATTCTAGAGATGTGTTGTTAAATTAGTTAGGAAATTTGGTGAAAGAAACAAGATTTTAATCCGGTTATTTGCATCATTGATTCCAATTTGGTTTGGTTAAATCGGATTGGCAAACATTTTATTTCAGCCAAATCTGATATGAAATCTCTTGATTGCACTTGTAGGGGACCAAGAAAGATGCAATGTGTAATGGATACAATACCTACAAGTGTTCTGGACCATCGAGGAGTAGCTTCAGAACCATCAGAGCTTCCCGTCCTCGGAACTCAGTCAACTATTTCCCGGTCTCAATCAAAACCCTTACGCAGTGGCTCGAGCCAGGCGAAAGACACACCGTTAGTATTGAGCAACAAGACACCAAGGTGGCACGAGCAACTACGTTGCTGGTGCTTGAATTTTCATGGCCGTGTCACTGTGGCTTCAGTGAAGAACTTTCAGCTGGTGGCAGCTGCGGCTAGCGATGGCACAGGATTGTCACCAGAGAGGCAGAACGAGCGGATAATACTGCAGTTTGGGAAAGTTGGGAAAGATATGTTCACGATGGACTATGGATATCCTATATCAGCTTTCCAGGCTTTTGCCATTTGCTTGAGCAGCTTTGAGACTCGAATCGCTTGTGAATGATTTATAGAATTTCTTTAAGCCATCGATTGTCTTATCTTTTAAAGAGTTTATTTTGTAGCAGTTTGTAAATTGTGATCTTGTAAAAAGACATCCGAGATCTCTGAACCAAAAAAGAGACATATGTGATCTTGTATAAATTGTTGCAGTTCCTTTAGTTTTGTAACATTTTGTTAATAAGCCACTGCTATATCATCAACTCTATTGCTATGTTGTGCAATTATTTAAACGTAACAAGAATCTCTTTGTCTTAAACTTCGAGATTTATGTTTTGTGAAGAAAAAGTTACAAAAAAGATTACAGTAATAACAAAATCTATACTAGAGCTAAAAACAATAGAACATGTGTTTTTATTTACATAGATAAAAATATGAATTTCCATGTTTCATTAAGCGGTTTGCAAACTAGCTGCACCAGTGCCTGAACCTATGCTCACTGTCTCGTCCTCATGCTCTCCTGCTTGATCATCTGAGGACAACTTGAATTGGCTCAGATTCCGGACAAAGACTGTGAACGCGTGAAAATGTTCTGGAGAGAAGAAAAGTGCTCCCATTCTCTGATAAGTGAACAGATCAATTCCTGCACTCTCATCCTTCAGATTCTCAACAATCCTCTCGAACCCACCAAGAACTGGGGAAGACGAGTTTTGCCCTGAGACAACAACTCCTTGTTTCTTGCAGGATGTTTTGATATGGGCAAGTAGTGACTCGGGGCTCGAGAGAGATTCAGGTGATTGATGCTCGTCGGATAGATCCATTCCCGGTATGAGCATTCTACAAGAGTTCTTTGCGAAGATCTCTGTGATAGCCTCGTACCTGTCCTGACCATTAGAGCTGTAGTATCCAGCTGTTAACTCAGAAGGCCGAGATCTTAGCTTGTGCCACTGGTGTAATAGAGCTATCTTCCCACAAAGAGAGACTCCAGTTCCGCTAAATGCGGATGAAGCAAGGGAGAGGACTCGGTCTGCATGAGAGGTGAGAAGGGACGAATACCAAGACAAGAAGAAATCACCGTACTGAGATTCCCAAGATCCGCCATCTGAGAAGAAGGAAGAGGAATGAGGCTGTTGATCGTAAGCAGGTGCATCATGTGGACCACCGAGTCCCCAAAGAGGGTTTCCTTTGGATTCAGCATACTGTTTGAGAGAGGAAAGCATGCGTGCATCGTAACACTGGAATTCTCCTGCGCCAGAGAGCTTGGTATCATGTTGCTGGGAAGGATATCGTAGCTCGCCGTCTGGTCCCAAACCTAATGTGATTCCCTGCAAAACCATGAGCAGAAAATCAGGAACTACAACAAGAGTAGACAACTTAGAATGTAAGTGTAACACAAAAATGATATGATATAGTACCGTAATTGTGTTGCCCATGTATTCTGAGAAAACAGAGTTGAAGCTGTCGCAGAAACCTCTGTAAACCTCCATAGGAGTCTTCCCATCAAGAACAGGAATATCATCGACTGCAAATGACAAACAATCTTTATACTGTTTTCCATATCTGTCCGTAAAATAGACCCCTGGTTCAGCTTCGCCGATCTTTGCCACCCAGTCAGGGAGACCTATTTCCGGATGTTTCGATCCGTGGAAAGAGAGTGAAGCATGAAGCTTAAGTCCCACCTTCTTAACAATCTCTGCAACTGTTAAGTAACCTGACCAATCATATTTGCCTGCAGCTTCTTTCTCAACCACTCCCCAAAAGATCGGTAACTCAATACCTTCTACACCAAGTAGCTTTAAAGCTTTGAGCCCAGCCGTGATGGCTTTCACATGGTTCACGTTATTGCAGTCTGAAACTGTGTCTAGTGGAAGCCCAACAAATAAGTTTACGCTATCAAGCTGGAACATAGAAAAAGATGATAACTTGTTTCAGAATTGGATAAATGAAGAGAAGTACACAATCTTGCCAAAAATTCTCTATTTCAAAGGCCCTAATCTGAATGAGCATCAAATGAACACTAAATTTTGGAAAACACTTCACGTTTTTCACATTTCTACAGATTTCCCAGGAAACATAAAACAAAGACGCAACTTTGAAAAACAACAGCCAGATTATTATAACCATCTCAAGTCTTAACACAATAAATTTTCAAAATTAAATCACTAAATCTCAATAAACTGTGAACAATTTAAAATGTTATACAAAATTTCAGATCAAAAACAACCGAGAGAGAAGAGAAAAAAGTTAATTTACCGATCTAGATTTTGTAAACGAGACTTCATCGGAGACGATGGCTTCGCATTTGACAGACCTCGAAGCGCATCGGACTCCAATCGCCTTCCATTTGGAGCTTTGGCTACAGAAACTAATCCTATTTCTCGATTCACCGGAAAGTATTTCAGATCCAAACCTAAATCCGAGCTCTCTGTAAGCTAATTCAGCTCTACAGATCCTCGCTTGAGGATTACCAATTACTGAAACTTCCATTGAACAAAAGAAATCGATTCAAAAAAGCTAAAGAGAGTTTGATGATTATATCCAACAATCCAAAACACCAAAATTTGTTTGTAGTAATAAAAATGGACTCAAAAAAGACTTTTTCTTAAAATGTGGATTGCTCTATGGATATTGGATTTATTTTATATAGCAAATAAAAATAAAAACTCTTCTAATGTGGGGCCATTAGATGAAAGGTGATGGATAGACGGTGCCCTCGTGCCATGACACGTGTCGTCTTCGTAATGCTCTCACACTTGTAGCCGCTTAAATTATACTTTTTATTTTTCCTGCATTTATTGACCATTATTATAATCTTCAAATGTGTCCACGAAAATTGAAATTTCATCTTTTTTTCATGTTCAAAACTTGAAAAGTATTTCTTGTGGTATACTTCTCTTACCAACATACACACACACAAAATATACTAGGCTTACGATAAACCAACAAAAACAACCATTTCAATGATATACATACATATACACTTATGAGTTTTTGCCTAAGTATTAAAATACTTGTGAAGAAAAAAAGTGAAATTTGGATGTATAATCAATTTGGTTTTCATATTTAATTAAATGGGCTGCTCTATAATATTAGGCTACTTTATAACTAAAATGTCCATATGACATATGAAAGATGCATAATATGCATGAAATTCTTCTCACACATGCTCATTATAACTACTAATTGTTAAATGTTAATATACAAATCTGCTATATTTATATTTAATAGTTAATTTCAACATCCATTACCTAAATTATATGCAACGTATTTGTTGCACATGTAACCTATTATTTCTCTGCTTATATTTAACAGCTACCTAGTATTAGCACTTAAAATTGAGACTACTAACTCAACAATAAATATAATAGTCTGCTTCACTTTCATGTAAAATTTAGTTTTAACACTCATTACCTATATTATCTGTTACGTACTTTCTATACACGTAACATATCATTTCTCTGCTATATTTACATTAAACAGTTACCAATTACTAGCAGTCAATAGAAATTGTTAGCTCAACAATTAATAGAAGACTCTGCTATATTTACTATTAACAGTTAACTTCACAACCTATTATATTACTTTCTAATACCATGAATATTGGTAAACTCCTTAAGGGATTTTTATAAAAAAAAAAAAAAAAAATTAAAAAAAATGGAGCCAATACGAGTTCGCCACACATTTAAGAGACCGGCTCCATTTTTTTAATTTAATTTTTTTTTCTTTTAGGAATCCCTTAAGAAGTTCACCAATGTTCATGCTCTAAGACACGACTATAAAGGCATCCACATCAAAGAACTCCACTGGAAGTTCTTAGAAAAAAAAATATAAAAAGAAATTAAAACGCGGAGCCAATCAAAATTCTCTGCGTTTTAATTTTTTTTATATATATATATATATATTTTTTAAGAACCCCTCATAAATTTTTTTTATGGGGATGACCTAAGATACACAATCTCCAACCATTAATGACACATATTGTATACAGTTGAGTTGCGCAGGTCAGACTCATAGGTCCATTCACTTGATTTTAAAAAACTTAGCCTAGATACTTAATTTAATAACTGAATCGATTATTAGCCTAATTCACCCCCCAAAAGACTAAAATAGTTGGAATATGGAGATGATTGGAATCTTATCCAAGTTAACTGTATAAACTAATTATTTGCTCAGATTCAACGAACTGATTGGTGAATAATATATCAAATAAATTTTATTTTCTTGAGCAACAAAAAAATTAGTATTGAAATGAAATTTTGTGAATGATTGGTTGCCAAAATTATGATGGGTTAGGCCAATTGGACTAAGAAAATATTTATTTTAGTAGCTAAGGAACAAATGATATACATGCCTCATGCATGGAGAAAAACACAATCATAGATTTATAAAATTGACGTTACGTAAAAAAAACGGAAACAGTAAGTGGAGAAATCCACGTCATTTGAAGTTGTCATTGACGAAAATGTGATTTTTAGATTATTATTTTTTACGTAAGAAACGTTATGTTTCAGACAGGTTAACACGTGTCGAAACATGGGAGGTTAAAAAAATCCATGCTGACTCAGATCCAAGCAAGTATGTTCCTTTAGATTCTGATTTTGTAGTACTCCGAAGCTGCGACTATAATCTCTTTATCCACCACATTTCTTCTTCTCCGTGTGATATACGTTTTTTGTAAAAAATAAAAAAAAAGTCTGATTGAAAACACCACAAGTCCTATGTGGTGAATAAGAATAATAAAGCGAGAATATTTCAGTTATTAAGTTATATATGGTGTCTGGTTTTATTACCGAAGACTTTTTTATATAAAAAAATATAATTTAAATAAAATTTTATAATATGAAAAAATGGAATAAGAGGCGTCGTGGCAATATAAGTGTCACTAAATCAAAAACAGGAAATCGGCGTTTGGGAACCAACAAAAGGCCTCTAAGTCACGTTAGGTAGGTTTGAGTTTGAAACATTTGGAGCCATGTAACAATTTCCCTTCCACTTGCAACTTGACACTTGAATATGATGCGTATACGATTTACGTTTTTTATATTCTTACTTTTCAATCATCATGATTCATTTTCATTGAAATATCTAATCAATGTTTTGTCTTTAATCACAGTCGTTTCAATGATTAAATTTGTGAAATCAGATTTCGTGTTTGGGTTAAGGGCCAAACCAGGTTATGTGGTAAATCTATTTTGATCAACTCACGAATGAATGCAATAACACTTATAAATCGGGAAAAACTTTCTCTTTTTGGTTAAAGTACTTTTGAGAAATTTTCACATCACTTAGATCTATTAAAAATTATTAGTCTATATTTTTCTATAAAATTACAGTTTGTAAAATTTAATCAACGTTATCTATTCGTTAGTTAAAAACCCATATTATTTAAAACTTTCAGCAATTAAAAAAATGATCATGTTATCCAAACAAAAAAAATCCAAAGAAAAAACAACTTATAACAAATAATTAAATAGATAAACACAATAAATAAATCTTTGGAACCGACGCTGGTGGGTACTGATTGTGGCAAGACTTAAAATTGCATTGGGCCGATAAAATGGGCTTATTATAGATATTGTAATACAAGCCCAAAAATAGTTAAAAAGTAGTTTCATTGTTTGCCAAATCTAAAAGATACAAATCCAGATCTAGTTATGTAAGACTGCAACATGAACATTAAAAGCCTAGTTTGATTTCAAATTATAAAAGCTTTTGGACAACATTTTTCCACCCGAAATTAAAAAAAATCTAAGTCCTGTGTGTACAATCAGAACATTACAAAATCACTTGAGTGTATCTGGCTATAAATTACATACATTGTCTTAATCACCAAAAAATTCCAGTTTTTAAGTGTATAATAAAAGAGATACAATCACACATACGCAAGACAAAACTCTTGGTTATTACATAATTCGATTAATTATTCCGTTAGGTAACAACATATATATTAAATTAACAACATGCATGTCGACGACTAAGTTAATTATACATTGTCTTAAGTCTACGGAGAATCAAACAACATTTGCATAAAATTACAAAAAACAAATATAATAAAACACACGAAGTTGGCTGATTCAAGTCCAACAAAAACCATTAGTATAAAACAAAGTAGCAATCAAAAAAGTCATTAAAGACAGATCATTCTCATCTAACTTCAGCTCTCATCTTCAATCTTCGTATCAGAAGAACAATGGGTGGTATGTGTATGATGTCGTGTTGTGGTGGTGGTGGTGGTGGTGATGATGATAGTTCTAATTTGTTATTACATCTTGTCTTAATGCTCGTCGTCTGTCTCTCTCTCATGGCCGTCTGTACCTCCAACGAACGTCGTACCGCCATTCGTGTTGTCCGATGTCGTTGACCGGTTTATATATACAAGATCACAGCTTTACATAAGATTTCCTTGGATCTTCTTAATATATATGTATGTATTTGGTTCTTCTTTAGTGTTGAATCACGGTAATTTGTTTCTTGTCTTTTCGTTTTAACAAAACTTTATGGATCAGAATGATCAATTACATAATATCATCCTGAATTTTAATATGTTAGAAAGTATTAGAGTAAAGTGGAAATGAATTTTAATTTGATTTGTGTTTTGAGGATGAAGCAGAAGATCAGATGAGTGGATAGTATTCACTGCTTCAGACTCTCTTTCATGAATAATTTTCCTTCGTTTTCTCCAACTTTCCCTCTCATTTTTCCCATCATTGTATAGTTTCCTCTACAAAGAAATGTCCCTTTGTTCTTCCTTCAATGTATTCGCTTCCTACTCACCAAAACCTAAAACTTTCTTCAGAGATTCTAAATTCGTTTCACAATTTGAGGTAAAGTCGTTTCCTTTAGCTTCTGCATTCCAAATCCATGAATCTTCGACGAATCTTAGGTTCAACAGAGCGAGATTTAAACCGATTTCATCTCTGGAGTCGGGAATTTCAGAAATCGCTACATTGTCTTCCTTCAGGAACAAAAGCCCCAAGGATATAAACGTTCTGGTAGTTGGTTCGACTGGGTACATAGGGAGATTTGTAGTGAAAGAGCTGATCAAAAGAGGGTTCAATGTGATTGCAGTCGCCAGAGAGAAGAGTGGGATTAGAGGGAAAAACGATAAGCAAGAGACGCTGAAGCAATTGCAAGGCGCAAATGTGTGTTTCTCAGATGTTACTCAGTTAGATGTTCTCGAGAAGTCTGTTGAGAATCTAGGTTTTGGTATTGACGTTGTTGTTTCTTGTCTCGCTAGTCGTAATGGAGGGATTAAGGATTCGTGGAAGATTGATTACGAAGCTACCAAAAACAGTCTCGTCGCTGGGAAGAAGTTTGGTGCTAAGCATTTTGTTTTGCTCTCTGCTATTTGCGTACAGAAGCCTTTACTGGAGTTTCAGAGAGCTAAACTGAAGTTCGAAGCTGAATTGATGGATTTGACTGAGAATCAAGACTCAAGCTTTAGTTACAGCATTGTGAGACCAACAGCTTTCTTCAAGAGCTTAGGTGGTCAAGTCGAGATTGTGAAAGATGGGAAACCTTATGTGATGTTTGGAGATGGTAAGCTATGTGCGTGTAAACCGATCAGTGAGCAGGATTTAGCTGCGTTTATAGCGGATTGCGTGTTGGAAGAGAACAAGATCAATCAAGTTTTGCCAATTGGTGGACCAGGAAAGGCTTTAACGCCAATGGAGCAAGGAGAGATTCTGTTTAGGCTTCTTGGTAAAGAGCCTAAGTTTTTGAAAGTACCAATCGAGATCATGGATTTTGCCATTGGAGCTCTTGATTTTGTCGCCAAGATCTTTCCTTCGGTTGCAGAGGCTGCTGAGTTTGGAAAGATTGGAAGGTATTACGCTGCAGAGAGTATGTTGATACTTGATCCAGAAACTGGAGAGTATAGTGAGGACAAGACTCCGAGTTACGGGAAAGACACGCTTGAGGATTTCTTTGCCAAAGTGATCAGAGAGGGAATGGCGGGACAAGAACTCGGTGAACAATTCTTCTAGTGTCGGATTATTTATATGTAAACATGAGTTTGGTTCTCTAGCCTGTGTAACTAGTTAATGAGATGATAAAGATAAAATCTGTGAATTTGAGAGATTCGTTGATTCACACAACTGTAGAAACACATTGCAGAGATGAGTATATAATCAAATGGATCTTCCCAAGAAGTAGAGAGCTGATTAAAGTGAAGCTTGTTTGTGATGTGATGTAACGAAGTATGTGACAAAATGAGAACACAAATGTAATGGCAAAACCTGAGGTTTCGATTGATCTTTGAAAGCATTTTATCCAGGTAATTTTCCTGGATCAAGAATATATAAAGATATTATACATTATCCTTGATTTCCAACACCCAAACACAGATGGTAAAATATGGCAATCTAAGACAACAACAAATCCAATCATGAAGAAGACAAATGTGTGTTTTGCTTTTCTGACCAATAATATATTGATCATCAAACCTTTCTTTCTTTTTTTTTCCCTGCTATAACCGAACATCTCAATTTGTTTGCAACAAAAAGTACTTGCTTGCTTTCTGGTGGCAATTCATGACAGATCTTCGTATTGTCATTGAGGAAGAACAGGAGGTGCAATCGCTCGTGTGTTGTAAGATCTGCAATGTCCACATTTCTGTCCGATGATGTGGAAGTATACTTCTGTTGTGTCGTTACAGTCGTTGCAAAGTATCCAAACCTGTAATTTCCGGATCATCTTGTCAATGACTTTTCAACTTTGATGTCAATGGAAAAACTTTACTTTCTTAAGTGACAGAGAAGAAACTTATTACCTTCTTGTCGCGGTAATCTGAAGGCATAGCAGTGGCTTCGATCTAAGGAAACCAATAGAACAGTTTAATGTTTTTCAGCAATTGATTTGCAAGACTTAACATACTTGACAGATACAACAAAAGATTGATACTAACCTCTTCATCCAGTCTCTGCCATGTTTTTGACATATCAATCACTGACCTCGAGCAAATCGGACAACAAAACCTACTCAAAAGTCAGACATTGTTAAAACCATCACAAACACCCAAAAAATCAACGTTAAGGTTGAAACAGAGACAATTATAGCCACAAGAGAAGGGTTCATTACTTGTCACGCTTGATCATCTCGTTGTAGCATTCTACATGCATTGTGTGTCCGCACTTCATCACATTTGTGTCCTTTAGAGAGTCAAAAAGGTACTGCATTTCACGCAAACACAATTAGCTAAAACGGTGATGTGTTGTGCTGAAAATTCCACTTTTTCTGGACAAGGTCAAGTCATAACACACATACCTCGTAACATATGGGACAGTGATGACGCATAGAATTCTCAACGCAGCGATGGTTGTTGCGCAGACCAATCGCATAACAAGATCCTAAAAGCAAGTAATGGATAATTTTATGCTTCAACAACACAAGATGTCTTACTCTAAAACTGAACATGAGAAATTTTGATGCTTTTTAGTTTACCACACTTCTTGCAATGGTAGAAATTCTCACGCCCACCAACTCTGCAAATCACAGAGATCAAATGTCAACAAAACAATCATCACAAAACTCATCATCATCAAGAGGAATATAACCTATTACACTGAAATGAAGAAAGATTCTCACCTGCAAATTCCACAATCATCACAATGGAACTGTTTTTTCTCAATCTGAAACAAGACATATAGGAATCAGAATGAAACACTGAGAAGGAAGAGATTAAAGCAGGTGTAAAAACAAAGTTGTCATACATCATCATCATAGAATTTGCAGATATTGCAAAAATATTCTCCCATGTTGACACCACAATTTGAGCAAACTTGAGTTGCCTGAAAGATACATTGAAGCAAGCTCAATCTCACAGCATCGAAAGTAAAGAAAGGCAATTGATCATCATAACCCCCATGGCAAGTTACAAAATACGATTTCAAAATGTAGTGAAAATTACCGGCTGCTCTGTATCGCAAACAAAACAAATCACCTGTGAAACAAAGAAAACGCCAAAAGATACAACAAATCAGAAAAGATGCTAACTTTCTAAGATCACATAATTCTATTAAGAGGGTATGATCGTCCTACTCGTTTAACATCTTGACGAACAAGGTCGTGACGGTCGTAGATATTGCGCAATGTGTTCTGAAACATACACACGAACTTTATAAAAAGGAATGTTTTAACTTCAAACCATGTTCAAGAATTTGGTCATATTCAAATCATGCTTAAGACTGCAATTAAGATGATGGATTGAGATCATACAGTACTCTCGTTGTGACAATGGCGACAAGCGAAAACTTCGTTGCAACATGGAGCTCTGATACGGCATCTCCTCTTGTAATGGTCACACCTAACATAAGAAAATCAGATCTGTATGGATCAGAAACAGTTGAATAGATTCAAAATTCGTTAGGAAGTTTGTGGATCGACACAGATCTAAGGTTCGGATCAAAACCAAAAACCAATCAATTGGGTTTAAATGAATCAGTGGCTGGAAACAGATGAAACTCATGAATCAGGAGTGGAAAAAGAAGAAAACTTTGTGAATCAGAACTTAAAATTGTTGAAATCTACGGATCATCAAGAACAGAGAGTCGCATCATGGTGGACCATTCGTGAAAATGGGACACGACCCACAAAGAAAAAATAGCAAGATCATGGATATGTTGAAAAGCAAAACAGTCAAAGTTTTCACAAATGAAAGAAACAGAGAATTTTTGTTTCATCTTTACCCAAAACCCATTTTGCCAAAATGAAGTCGATCATTGGGTGAAGCTTCCATGAGAACAGGAGGAAAAGGCCCAGAGAGAGAGAGAGATGAAAAAGTAATCTCTTTGAATAAATGTATAAAAAATGATTAGGATTGGATTGAAAGGACTTTGAAGCCGATAGTTTAATCTATCGGAATCGCAAGGCCAGAAATGAAAAGAGACCCCACGTCTTGTTTTTATAGAAGAAGAAGATAAAACCAAAAACTCTTTCGATCTATCTTCAAATTGCAAAAATACAAAAGGAAGAGAGTAAGAAAAGCTTCGATCTTTTTCGCTTTTTCTATCTCTCTCTCCTTTGTTAGCTTGGAAGTTCGTGAGAGATTTTGAAGCTTTAAAGAAACGAATAATTTAGAGATGATAGATAAGAGAGTTGCGATGAAGATGGGGATGACATGGATTATTCAACCGTAACTGAGAGCGCCGATTTGTTGACCAATCGTAATTCTAGAATTTATTTCTCAAAATTTTCTTATTAATATAAAATTAGTAAAAGGATAATAAATGACCTATTTGTTTACCAATTGGAGTTTTTGGACGACTCAGATAGCACTTTATGACTCTGTTTTTTTCCTCAAAATATAGTTTTCAAGTTTCTCGAACATAGTATATTAGTATACTTATTCTGGTATTTTAAAAGGGGCCAAATACACAATACAATTATCTATTTTACAAAATTAGGTACTATTTTATATTTATTGAATTTGTAAAATTTTCCTTTTTTAGCATATTAATTATAATTAAAATATTATAGAACCTAATACTATTTAATTATAGAATAAGGTATATCGAGTGTCTTAAAATTGACCAATTTATATGATTTGTTATTTATTCATTGTGTTCTGTTTTTGTTAATTCTTCTGATTCTTTTCTTCTTTGTTAATTCTTCTGTTAGGTGTTGCAATATTGGTAAAATAACGAAAATTCTTACATATATAAAATATTGGTAAAAAATGTATTAAGACATAAATTATTAAATTATGTCAAATGAAATTAAATGGTAGATCTTAATTAGTGATTTGAAAAACACAAATAATAAACCAAAAGTTTTTGTTGCTTGAGTCAGTTACATTGACCCCACCAAACCCATGGACCACGTGATGGCACCACGAACCTATCGATCAATAATAAAAACCTAGGTTAAGTTCAGTTTGGATTTTAATTTTTTAAATATTATCTTTATTTTTTTTGTCAACGTCAAAAATATGAAAATTAAAAACACCCTACTAACCAAATCATTGAGCATACTTCTGACTAAATCTAACAAGAGCATCCACTTTATAATTTAAGATCCTAGGGATAGAAGATAGAGAAGAGTTGACAAAAAAACCCCTAGACCACCGTAACTCCTCCTGGTATCGTGCGAATCCCGACCACTCCCCTGGCCTTTAAAGATAAGCAGCACCGTCTCGCAATCTGTCGAAACCTCCACTTCTGATATATGAAACTCCAACAGCGCTCCCATTGCCCAGATGACGGCTTCCACCTCTGCATGAAGGGCTGATAAAGATTGATGACTACTGTAAGCTCCTGAGCATACTCCGTCTACTGGATCTGGAAAGCAGACCCAACCGAACCCCGTAAATAGATCGATGTCTTTCCAGGAAGCGTCCACATATAATTTGTAGCTAGTGAAACTTAGATTAGCTGTGGAAGGGAATATCGATGCAAATTTGGAAGTATCAAGCCTTGACCCCAAATGATCATACACAACTTTGTTGGAAATTCGGGCATCAGACCACTCCTTGTAATAAGACAATGCCCGAGACAAAGTAACTCATGGATCCCAATCTTTGTTCAAAAAACAAAAATCATTTCGTGCTTTCGAAATCTGCAAAATAATCCAAGGGAACAGTCCAATATCAACCTGACTAGTATTTCTCCAAAACAAATAATCTAAATTGTGCCATAGTGAACCTCCTGGAGAAACCCTTGGGGCAGAAGGAAGGAAAGACAAAGCCCAAACCTGACAACTGGGGACATTCGAATAACACATGATTAATTATCTCATGTTCCGCCCCACTTCGCAGACATCTAGAATCACCTCCAAACCCACGATTTGCCAAATTTTGGTACATCGCTGAGCATCCAGACAAAATCTGCCAAATTAAGTGTTTAATTTTATTCGAACAACTAATAGACCAACAATGTCTATAAAAGCTACCAAAAGACGGCCCAAACCGTGGATGTTCAACCTCCAATCCTCCATCCGCTAACTTATATCCCGATTTAACTGAGTAACGTCCCGTCCTCGTATAATGCCATCCCCAATAATCCGACCCCTGACTCTTCGGAATTCAAATCGCCAAAATCAACTTAAATCTCGAGGATCAAAGTATTGTCGTACAAGTATCTCATTCCATGTACCTAAATTCCGATTAATAAATTGATCGACTGTTAAATCTGGAAATAAATATAGATCCGACCAAATAACCAGCCTCAGAGTGATATCCGGAATCCATGGATCTTTCCATACTTTAATTTTCTTGCCATCTCCAATTTTCCGAATGAGACCTTTAGAAATTAAAGGTCGGGAAGAAAAAACTCTACACCATCCATATGACGATGCTCCCTTCAAATTAACTTTAATTAATGGTTTATCCATATATCCCTTGCATCACTTTAGCCAAAAGCGAATTCGGAAACTCAATTAACCGCCACAACTGTTTTCCTGACGAAGTTAAATTCTTCTAAATCCCGGAACCCTAACCCTCCTTCTAGTTTAGACGTACATAACTCTTTCCACTTTTTCCAATGTATTTCGTCGGAAAAAGCAAAATTTCCCCACCAGAATTTTGCTATCGCCGCCTGCACTTTCCGTAGAATAGCCTTTTGGAGCTTATAACAAGTCATTACATACGTAGGAAGTGCTATAAGAATGGACTTAATCAAAATTTCCTTACCCGCTTTAGACAAAAAGCGGGTAGACCAATTAGCTACTCTTGCCAGTAATTTGTCTGCCACGAAAGTAAATACTTTCGCATTGGAACCTTCAATATGCTCCGGAAGTCCCAAATACATACCCATACCACCCAAATTCGGAACACCCACAATTTGTTGTACGACCTCTTTATTTCCCACCTCTACCTTCTTCCCAAATTGAATTGACGACTTATCATAATTTATTTTCTGTTCAGATAATAACTCGTACTCTGTCAGAACATTAAGTATGTTTGTTGCCTCCTCTTTGGTTGCTTTACAAAAAAAACCGTGTCATCCACAAACGCAGATGCGATACTACCAGACTACTACGTGCTATTTTAATGCCAAATATTAGACGCTGATGCTCAGCCCCTCTTAAGTTTTGCTACTAAGACCTCTGTGCAAAGTATGAATAAATACGGGGACAATGGATCCCCCTGTCGTAAACTTTTACGAGGAACAATTCGCTCTCCCGAGGTCCCGTTGATGATTATCGAATATTCCATACTGGTTATACACCACATAATGCATTTTATCCATTGATCAAAAAACCCTTATTTACTCAGTAAAGCTGAAATAAAGTTCCATTCTACTCTATCATACATTTTACTCATATACGTTTTTATTGCCATGTAATTCCCACCAACTCTAGTATTTGTCCGCAACACATGGATCATTTCTTGAGCTATCAAAATATTATTCGAAATCAAACGGCCCGCGACAAAAGCCAACTCTGTTTCAGATACAAGTTTTGGTAGAATCCTCTTAAGCCTCAAACACAAAACTTTGGAGATTAGCTTGTACCCAATATTATATAAACTAATTGGCCTAAATTCCGCCATTTTTGTAGGTCTAAGAAGCTTTGGAATAAGACATATATTAGTCTTATTTAACTATTTCCCAAACAATCCTGTTTATAAGAAATTATTCACTAAAGACATCAAAACCTCCTTAACTATATCCCAAGAATATTTATAAAACAACGCCGTCATCCCATCCGGCCCTGACGTTTTATCTCGATCCATGGCAAAGAAAGCTGTTTTAACTTTTATCTCGGAAATGGGTCTGATCAACAATTGATTATCAAAATCTGTTACAAGACCCTCGAGTTCATCTAACTGGACATGAGTACGCCCAATACTTCTAAGCAGATCAGTGAAATACTGCGTCACCTCATGTAAAATCTCCTTATCTTTTGCAACCCAGTTACCTCGTACATTTTGTAAACCAATTATTCTATTACACGCTCTACGTTGACGTACTAGAGCATGAAAATATTTGGTATTCTCATCACCTGCTTTTAACCATTTATTACGATTTTTTTGCTTCCAATAAACCTCTTCCTCAAGATACGCCTCCTTAAGTTCTAAAGTTACAACCTCTATTGTATTAGAGTTCACTATTGTTCCCGAGTTATACTCTTCTATTACCTTTTTTAAATATACTATTTTTTGCCTCCCTCGTTTTATACACTCACTCCGCTAATGAGAGATCTCCCTACAACAAGTTCTTATTTTGTCTGCTAGTGATATTGTCCGACCATTCCGGCCATCACTCCACTTCCAACTACGTTCCACTATATCTCTAAGTCCTTTCTTACCCAACCAACGTCTATCAAAACAAAAACGAGTAGTTTTAGATTGACCAGCCCTATCCTGAAAATTCCCGACAATTGACCGATGATCCGATCCTATCATTTCTAAGTATTAAATTTCCGCTTTTGGAAATAACTCATGCCAATCACTATTACCATAAGCCTTATCTAGCACAACATACTATTCTTGAACCACGTACTCCTCTTCAAAAATAGATATTCCCAATTTTCGAAAAATCGAAGAGTCCACAATCCCGTAACATTTGATTAAATGACAAAAGACGTTATATTCCTCAAAACCCCTTCTTGTTTCTCATGGTTCCCCAAGATCTCATTAAAATCCCCACTAATTACCCATGAGCCTAATCAGATTATACCCATTCTTGTTAGACGTTCCCAAACATGAAACCGCCTAGATTGACCCGGTTTCCCATAGAAAAAAGTAATATGAGATTGAATACCAAGAAGGTCTAAGGATATGCCTATCATATTTATATCTTTATAGTTAATTATAACATTATAATAACCTGGGTAAAACATAACTAATCTTCCACTTATCCCTACTGGTTCTACTATTGTTAAGCATCTAAACCCCAAATGTAATTGTATTTTCTCCAAAAAATCAAATTTATTTTTTGTTTCGGATAAAAATAAAAATTCGGGCTGACAGGATTTCCAAATATCCCTAAGATAATTTATCGTAATCTTATTGCCAACACCCTGACAATTCCAATATAAGAATTTTAAAATCATAAATTAAATTTCATAGATCTCTTATCTACCTCCTTGGCCTTGCTCTCCTTAGCATTTACATTTCGAGGTTTCCTACATGGTGACATCCCCATCATCGCCAATTTCTTCATGCAAATCCCCCGCAATGGAGTTATGGCCCGAGACACTGATTTTGACGACCCCAATGGCTACTTAGCAAAACGAGCTTCCTTACATTTCTATAATTTTGCTGTCAAAGCCTCATAAATATGGGATTTCTCATTCTCTGTAAGTTGCTGCCGACTATGCATCACCGCCTTTAACGCAATATCATCAAGAAGTGCTTCTTCCAAAGAATCAGCCCATGCCGCCACCAAACAATCCTCCACCTCATTTTCCAGATCCCGCACTTGAAGAGGAAATTCACAATCCTCCCTATCGGTGTCTCCCAAAGTATCCTCGTCAGCCATTTACTGGCCTTCAGTACCTTCAACATCCTCGGTAACCAAGCTGTTATTTCCAATATCCGCCACTTTTAAGTTCCCATCAGAAACCTCTATCCCGACCCCTACTTCTCCCTGAAAAAGTGGTCGACGGAGTTTTTTATTTATTCCCACCACTTCTTCAGTACCCTGCAGTAACAACCCAATTAATATGGCTGCTACTTTATCATATTTGGGAAAAAATTGAAAAGACTGATGCAATAGCTTCTAAGTTTTCTCTCTTATTGGCTGAGGTAGCGGGATACCCCTGCCCCTCTTGACCCCCTCCGATCTATTGTTTCCAAAATTGGCTTTGGTAAAAGCTCCCACGTTTTTATTTACGCTAGTTAAAGCTCCCACATTTCTATTCCCGCTATCCCTCACTTCCTAAATCTATTATCTTTTTTTTTTTTTGCCTTATAACAGGCTGTGGCATCGAGTATCATTCTGTAACAAAGGGAGCAGAATCCTTTGAGACGTTCATACTCAAACAAAACTTTTGATTCCCATCTCTCCTCAAATTCTAAGAACAAAGAAGACACCAACGACTTTGAACAAGGAAACACTATTTCAACCTGTCCCTTTGATACATATATGCTAATTACCGGTCCTAATGAACTAGCCACTAAACTATAAACCTCTTCAACCCTATATTTGAATGGGATCCTAGTGATCCGTATCCACAATTTAATAAAACTAGGATAATCCGCGTCACCTAAAGCTTTCCACAGGGCATAAGAAACCATCAAAATTAACAGAGCAATAGTTTAGAACTCTTACCATGTATGTTTCTTCCTAAAATTTGAACTGGAACGTTCTGTTGCCTAGGTTAAGACCTCGGACTTGCCCCACTAGGTTCCAAAACTGAGGCATCTAAATAAGAATGTATCTACATTCTGTATCAAATGGTTCAGGCATCGACCCATTATAACCTTTGAAGTCCTAGCCAATAAATTAGAATTGTCGATCTTCGGTATTTTTATCTTCACCACACGTGATAGGAGCCTCGGTGGTGAGGTCTCATATGTGAATTCAACGACTCGACCTTGGTGAGTCAAAACCGATGAATACTAGTTTTTGGCGGAATTGCGTGAATGAGAACCACAAAGGAAGGTGATTATTCCTCTGATAATCTCGGATTCGTCAAGTTGGAATCCTCACAAGCTTGACTCGTCTCTCGTTCTTGAATCCTCAAAAGAAAGAGAAGGCGGCTAAGTATTCTAACAAAGAGAAGTTCATAGTGTTTTTAAGTATTTCAAGTTTGAAAAATACAAAGGAAGGCTTGAGCTTATATAGGCTCAATTGTACAATGGTAGTATGCTTAATATGGGAAGGAAATATAATAGAATTAAGTGTCCAACGGACAAGTGATGAGGGTCGTCGATTTTAGAGATGTTGGAGAAGATTTGGTGATCGGAATATGGAAAGTCTTCAATGGGGAGGATTCGCCCAATCTTGTGCGTCTGGAGCATGAGAAGACTTTCATGGATGCTTATGATTGTCTTAGAGTGTCTCCTGGTCGCCATAAGTCTGCAAGCTCTTAAGGAAGTGATTCTCAGACTTTCTTTAAACAGATTCGATTTTGACCTTCTTATTGTAAAGCGGGTATCTGGAGGATCCGTCGGGATTTTGATACGTTCTTGGTCATTTTGGATCACTAAAAAGCCCAAGAATAATCTCCAACTAGTCCGGAGTAGAGGATGCTCCTGAGCTGGGCTATGTTGCTCGAAAGTTGACGTTGTCCCACATAAGGCCTTAATTCAGAAGGTCCAAATTGTAAAATACATAACTATCGGCTTCGAGATTCGCTTGGGCTTATTGAACCTCGAGTAGTTAGATAATATAGTCAGGAATCCATGTAAATAAACGTCATATTCTAATTCTCTTGGTAGTGTCTGAAACCCCTTGATAAGTGAGCGTATGTCTTCCTGATCCTCTAGGGAAGGTTGTTGGCGTGAACTCCTTGCTTGCTGCTCCGGTTCTTGAGTGCTGGGTGAGTCATTGAGTTTAGACAGCTGAAGCATGTCTAATAAGCTTGTCTTCCCTTTGCCTTTGACATGTTTCCAAAGGAAGGTCGTTTCCCCTATATCTTTGGTGTATTTAGCTCGAAACTCGAAAACCGAGTCTAAGCCTTGTCTGCAGTCGATGGTCTTAGGATCCTACCATCGAGGATCCTATTATAGTCTCCTTATTCAAAGGGTTTTGTCCTCAAAACTAAGTCACCTGCACCGAGAGAAAGCAAGTTAGGTGTCATTCGGCTTTGAGAGTCTAGGATCTTACCTCAATTGTGTTTTGTGGGAGAACGCGGTGTTGGGTCTGGTGGATTTTCCTTGAGGGGTATATGGGATAGCATGCAGTTCACCTCCTCCTTTGACAGCTTGAGTGGAATTGGGTCTATAGCTCCATTGAAATGAACCAAAGTTCTTTGCAGTTTTGCATCCTTGGTGCGTATGTATTCTTCTTTGGTAATCACTTGTTGGTGGCTATCTGGTGGTTCCTATTTGATTAGCAAATTTGGTATGATGCTATTCGTGGGTCCTATACCTGTCTCGACATCTTTTGACAAAGGCAAATGCATTATACTAGAATTGGAAGGTATAAAATCCGAATTGTCTAGATTATTAGTTGGCTTATGTGAATCCGTTTTCAGTTCTAGTGTTAGGATTTTAGTCTCTTGCCTAACTAGACATTTCACAGCCTAGTGACCTTTCTTATGACACCTATAACTAACCACATCTTTCAAATTTGGAGGTTTGAAGGACTTACCTTCCTCTAGTATGACTTGTAGTTTGTGTGATGGTGTATCTCTTATCGGAATTCTTGTGACAGCATGGGGCGCTTCTTCTTGTGGTTTTGCTGGTCCGCCATTCAGGTTACTGTGAAACTCAAGCATACTCTCGGCTACGAAAGTCTCTGTCTGGTTGTTCGTGTATCCTTGCTACATTCCTCCACCTTCTTGGTACCTAAAACAAGATAGACCGGTGGGAAAAGACATATCAAAACTACTAGGTACCTCAAGTGCTTCCAATGTGTTGGTCGCTGTCATTGTTGGTTGGGGCGTGAAGGTGGAATTCTTCCGGATGTGCGGCTTGGTATGTCGGGTTGAGACCTCATGATTTTGGCCTCGATCAATGTGGATGGCAGCTCCTTCTGTGCGGCTATATGGCTGATTTTGGCGGGCTACATGTATGTTGGTACATACATCTGGCGTTCCACGTTCGATGTGTTCTAGTCACGTATCGAGCTTGGCTAGCTGGGATTGAATCTGTATGACCATTCCCGTGACGTTGGCTACTACTTTTGGTGTCACCATAGATCCTTGGATAATGTTCTTTGTTTTACTCATGGATGTTGAAATTGGTGGGTGCTTCACGACGGGTTGTAAAGTTTTCTTTGAGTAACTTCTTGAAGGCAATTGGCGTGTGACATATTGCTCATGAAGAAACCCTTTGAGATTGCCCAAGTGTACTTTGGTTCTCTATAATATGCACTTGATTTTTCTTCTTGTTTCCACAATGTTTGTGCTTTTCCTCGTAAGGCACTTATAGCTAAGGACATCTTTTCCTGCTCAAGGATCTTATGTCTCCAAAAGTAATCCTCCATAGCGTCTTCCCACTGTAGATAATCTTCTTTTCCTGAAAAGGATGGAAGATTAGGACCACAAGTATTAAAATTATTACTTACACCGATATGTTGTTTAGGACTTCTTGTGTGGTTGGTATAGCTTTGCCCTCTAGGTGCCGTTGGTGTAGTTTTGGTGATTGTCTGGTGGCTCAGGTTCAAGCGTGACACCATATGGATCCTCTTCATATTCCGAATCATACTTGTCATCATTCCATAGGTCTTCAAAATCCTCATTGTTGCTGGCTGAAGATTAATCTTTTATAAGACTCCAATCGGATTCATAGGAGTAATTCTCCTCATTCTCTTTATAGTATACAGTTGAGAGTACTTGCACAAATCAAAGACAAACAAAACAATTAAAGGATTAAAAGTTTTAACAATTAAACACAAAAATGACAAGCAAGAACAATGATTTTTATTTTCTTTTCTTTTCAAAACAAGGAAATAATCAAATGAACAAAACAAAAACATAATTCGTTTTTGGTTTTCTTTTTAACAAATAAATAGCAAACATTTTCTAAAAATCAACAAAAATTTTTTTATGGCTTTTAAACTAACAAGAACAAAAGGAATTATGTTTTTATGAGTTTTTATGGATTTTATAAAACTGAAACAAAACAGATGAAAACAACGTTTTTATGGATTTTTCGGTTTATAAGAAAGCAAAGACAAAACAAAATAGAAATGTAAAAGATAAAGGTTGGATGAACACAACCTGTTTAGGAGTTTTTGGCTCTGATACCTGATGATAGGAGCCTTGGTGGTGAAGTCTCGTATATGAATTCAACGGCTCGACCTTGGTGAGTCCAAACCGATGAATACTAGTTTTTGGCGGAATTGCGTGAATGAGAACCACAAAGGAGGGTGACTATTCCTATGATAATCTTGGATCCGTCAAGTTGGAATCCTCACAAGCTTGAATCGTCTCTCGTTCTTGAATCCTCAAAAGAAAGAGAAGGCAGCTAAGTATTCTAACAAAGAGAAGTTCATAGTGTTTTTAAGTATTTCTATTCTGAAAAATACAAAGGAAGGCTTGAGCTTATTTAGGCTCCATAGTACAACGCTAATATGCTTAAATGGGAAGGAAATATCATAGAATTAAGTGTCCAACGGACAAGTGATGAGGGTCGTCGATCTTAGAGATGTTGGAGAAGATTTGGTGATCGGCCGGATATGGAAAGTCTTTAATGGGGAGGATTTGCCTAATTATGTGTGTTCTGGAGCATGGGAAGACTCTCCTGGATGCTTCTGATTGTCTTAGAGTGTCTCTTGGTCGCCACACATAAGTCTGCAAGCTCTTAAGGGAAGTGGCTCTCGGACTTTCCTTAAACAGATTCGGTTTGGACCTTCTTATTGTAAAGCGAGTATCTGGAGGATCCGTCGTGTTTTTGGTCATTTTGGATCACTGAAAGGCCCAGGAATAATCTCCAAATGGTCCGGAGTAAAGGACGCTCCTGAGCTGGGTATTTTGCTCGAAAGTTGACGTTGTCGCGCATAAGGCCTTAGGGCAGAAGGTCCAACTTGTAAAATACATAACTATCGGCTCCGATTTTCGGTTTGGCTGATTGAACCTCGAGTAGTTATATAATTGAGTCAGGAATCCAAAGAAATAAACGTCATGTTCTAATTCTCCTGGTAGCGTCTGGAATCCCTTGATAAGTGAGTGTATGTCTTCCTAATCCTCTAGGGAAGATTGTTGGCGTGAACTCCTTGCTTGCTGCTCTGGTTCTTGAGTGTTGGGTGAGTCATTGAGTTTATACAGCTGAAGCATGTCTAATAAGCTTGTCTACCCTTTGTCTTTGACATGTTTCCCAAGGAAGGTCATCTCCCCTTTATCTTTGGTGTATTTAGCCCGAAACTTGACAACCGAGTCTAAACCTTGTCCTGCAGTCGATGGTCTTAGGATCTTACCATCGAGGATCCTATTAACGCGTGGTGGAGACTTTAAAAACACACCTTTGTTATTCATTTCCAATTGAGTCATCGACCAATCTAGATCACAAAACACCGACAATACTTGTGAAAACCACAGAGTGTTAATGACATAGAAATAGTCTCCAATTTCATTCGTTAAATAAGAAACCTAGAGGACGGAATATCCTTGTTCTTTCCTACTTTCTAGGTCCTCAAAATCCCACAAATTTAGGGACTATAACATAATTATAGTGTCCTCTTCCCATATAATCTCCAATTTGAAAATCCACCCTAATCTATGAATTACATGAAATCCGAAAATACCTATTTTCCAACCGGAAAAATAGGTCAGCACTGAGCTATTACAGAAAATATCTTCGCAAAGCTGCGCTAAACATAGGATATATTTCAAAATTGAAAGTCTTAAAACCTCTAGTTTTGATCTAATTCCTGGCGTGACCTCTATCAAAGTACCCTTAATTCGAGATATTACCAATCCTGAATCCCGAATGGGCATAGGACTCGAACTACTAATTGATGGACCAAACCATAAACCACAAGTAGACCCCTTATCAAAACAAGACCACAGAAAGAACATATGATCTTTTATTATTAACAACAATGACTCCAACATCTTTCTATACTTGAATTTGGAAAACACTTTAACTGGAACTAATTTCCAAGATACATCTCCTGCATCACCTCATGACCCATACCAAACAGACCAACTATTCCCCAAAATTACAAATTTCATCTTCAATCCTAGGTAAAGCCTCAGATTGGTGTCTTTGGGACCCGACAAACCCATAAACTAATAATGCCCACCTAGCAACACAGTATTGGATAACCAACAATGGAACCTCATCCTGTCTTATACCATATAAACCAATCTCGCACCAGATCCCTCGAAACCCGGCGGTCTCAGATCGTGGAGTACGAAGCGAAAATAGGATCCTTCTAGATTTCCCATCTCTGAAGATAATGTTATCAGAGACGAAATATCCAGTCCCCTGAATCGAATGTGTCCCAAAACAACAAATTCCCAAATAATTTGCCAAGAATCACTAGTTATACTAATAGATGGAAGTGCAAAAAAAAGTATCGATCTCCATACCTTATTACCGCATAACGATCGAAACATGATCCTCCCAACCTACCACCAACAAAATTCGGGAACCCACCTAGAGAAATCGTAAATCGCGATTTGCCACTTCTCTCCAAAAACCCCACTTCTCTCTCCTTCCAATCGTCAAAACGAGGTTCAATCTTGTAAAACTACCAGAGAAATCGATTGCCTCGCCATTATACTACCGGATTCTCCGCTCGTCCGCTCCGCCGGATATCGCCTCTAGGGCCACCTGAAATCGTCTTTAGGGCCGCTGGAAATCGTCTTTAAGACCGCCAGAAATCGCTTATAGTTTTGTACTAGGTAGTCTAAATTATTTTTGTTTTTAGTTCGTGTTTTTTCTCTTTATTTCAAAATATATAATGTTTAAATTTTTCATATAAACTAAAGTTATTTAATATTTAATTTTTAATTAAAACTATACTTTTAATTTATATAATAAATATTCAACCAATTAAAAATTAGTATGTAAAATACAAATAATCAAAATAAATTTTAAAAATATAATAAATATTGTATTAAAGTTAAAAACATCAAATAATTTAGAATTTCTTTTTTTAAACGTGATGCATTTTGAAATAAAAGAAGTAAAATTTATGAGAGTAGTGAAACAACAGCGAAACACAAATCATTTGGAATTTTGAAAATCTCAAAGCAACTTATCAAAGTGGATACTCAAAATGACGACATAGAAACAAAACAAAATATGGTAAGTTGAACAGACATGTGATCTGAAAAATCACCTTGAATAGACCTTTATTTACCAGTTAACAAAGAAATATTATTTGAGATAATCTAACTACATGGCCCCCATATAAGCAGCATGATTCTCAAACCAAATAGGGTAAAAAATTTATGTTGAAATTGAAGAAAAAGAAACAGAGAAAAAAATACTAAATGACTGAGCATTCTCCCATAATCTAACTTGCTTCAGAATTGTTCTTCTTCCAAATGACTGAGCATTTCAACAAAGTCACTTGAAATACAGTAAGCCTCCTTTACGCGAGGTGTCTTTAATACATATGAGTCACTTTTCAATTTCAGAATGAAAGAACCTATACCTTCAAAAGCACATGCTTTTTAAGCTAAACTTGTTGTAGAAGTTTTTGGAGTAAATTTAATGTCAATAACTTGTTGAGCAAATTAGCTAGTTAGATTAGATAAAATTGAGATATTTTAAAAATTATTTAAGATATAGTTTTCCTAATTGTAAACTGAACTTATCTAATTTCTGTAAGGAGATGTCAATGTTGTGGTATAACTTGTGAGATTAAGATTGAGAGTTTAGGTTTTGAGAGATTTTCCTAAGCCAAAAATATTTCTTTAATCTTTGAATTCATATTCCTAAGCTCTACAATTGGTATCAAAGCTTTAAGAATCATGAGGGATCAATGAAGTAAAGTATTAATCACGAGAAGGAGGTAGACGACATAACAATGGTGGACGATCAAGGGTTGGTTCCCGCGAAGAAGATCAAAGGTGGAGGAATCTCTACCTCTGTATCATGTTCAATGTTAACAACAACCAACTATACTGTTTGGTCCATAAGGATGAGGTTATGTCTCAATATACATGAAGTATGGGAAGCAGACAAAGATCAATGACAAGAAGAAGAATAACATGGTGATGGCAATCCTATTCTAATCTATACCGGAGGGCTTATCCTACAAGTTGGCGAACTAAACACGACAAAGAGGGTATGAGAGGCTATCAAAACTCGGAATCTGGGGGCTGAATGTGTTAAGGAAGCTAGGTTACAAACCTTGATGTCTAAATTTGATCATCTCAAGATGATAGAAACAGATACAATAGAGGAATTCGTGGGAAAGTTATCGGCTATTTCATCAAGGTGTTCTTCTCTCAAAGAGAAAATCGAAGAAACAAAGTTGGTGAAGAAGTTCCTTAAGTGTCTTCCGAGAAAGAAATACATCCACATGGTTGCATATCTTGAGCAACTTCTAGACCTTAAAACTGCATGCATTGAGGATGTAGTAGGATTCCAAAAAGCCAATGAAGAAAGAATCCTCGAAAAATATGAAGAAGCTCAAGTAGATAAAAAATAGTTGATGTATTTGGAAACACAAAACTAAATGAGGAGCTATAAAGAAGGATCAAGATGAAGAGGAAGAGAAGGCAAAACAAACTCTAGTGGTAGAGGCCATGGAAGAGGAAACAGAGATTTCAATATCTCCAAGGTAATTTGTTACTGTTGTGAAAAATACGGACACTTTGCATTCAAGAAGCACAAGATGATGAAATGAATAAGAAACAAAAGAAGGTGATGACTTATTTCTACATGAAATTGTGTTTCTAAATGAAAAGAATTACATACAAAGTATATTCGAAACCAACAATCAAGAGAAAAATACTTGGTATCTTGACAATGGAGCTAGCAGTCACATGATCGAAGATAGAAGAAACTTTACTAAACTCTACGAGACCATTACAGGGAAGGTGAGATTCAGGGATGACTTACAGGTTGACATCAAAGGAAAAGGTTTGATCTCTTTTGTTGATCACAACGAGAATGAAATGGTGATGAAAGAGGCGTATTTTATTCCCTATTTGAAGAGCAACATAATAAGTCTTGGACAAGCAACATAGGAAATATATGTTATTAGGTTAAGGGGACACAATTTAAATATGCATGATCAAGAGGGAAAACTTATTGTTAGCGTCAAACGGAGTAAAAATTTCTTGTACAGGGTACTTATGGATATAAAAAATATCACAAAATTGCATCTAGCTAATCTAAGTGAGTATAGCAGATGTCATTTGAGGTTGGAGCATGTAAATCTTGATATGAAGAGCATGGTTAATGGAGAATGTGTTAAAGGGCTTCCGAAGATTAGTGTAAACAAAGAAGTATGTGGCTCTTGGTTGCTTGGAAAACAAACGAGAAAGGCTTTCCCACAAGCCACACAATTTTGAGCAAATAAGAGTTTTGAACTTATTTATGGAGATTTTTAAGGTCCAATAACACCATCAATGGCTGTTAGGAATAGGTACATCATTGCTCTCATGGATGATTGTAGTAGATATATGTTGACGAGTTTGTTGAAGAAAAGGTGAAGCATTCAACAAATTCAAGAGCTTTAAGAAGATTTTTGAACAAGAAATAAAAGAAATGATACAAGTGTTTCAAACGGTTAGAGGTGGAGAGTTTCTATCAAAGGAGTTCAACATTTTTTGTTAACAAAACTAGATCAGAAAGCATTTAATGACACCATATACTCCATAATAAAACGTAGTGGAGAGAACAAATCAGACTCTTATGGAAATGTCTAGGAGTATTGTGAAGAATATACGTATTCTAATCTACTTGTGGGGAGAAGCGGTAAAGCATTTGACATACCTTATTAACCGAATCTCTACAAGAGCTCTAAAGGGGAAGACACCATATGAGATGTTGAGAAGAAAAACACCAAACATCAATCATGTCCGAGTTTTTGGGTGTATTTCCTATGCCAAAGTCGATCCACCACACTTGAAGAAACTAGATGATCGATCTTGGATGCTTGTTCATCTTGGAACCGAGTTGGGATCAAAAGCATATCGATTGCTTGATCCCCTTACCCAAAAAATAGTTGTGAGTTGAGATGTTGTGTTTGATGAGACAAAATGATGGAATTATAGCTAAACCAACAACGAGATCCACAATAATGAACAAGGGTTTCGATTCGAGCTTGAAACTTATGAGAATCAAGGAGAAAACATGATTAGGGACGAAGAAAAAAGGTTGCTTCAAGGGTAAGCGATGTAAATTGTGCTGCAAGTAACAATCAAGGAGTCACGGATGACTTGATAGTGTCCGACGAGAATAATTCACATGTTGAAGTGGACAAATACAAGTCTTCAAGCCAAAACATCTTGAAGATTATGTTTTGCTTGCGGAGGATGAAGGAGAAAGGTTATTATTGTGTTTGAATGATGAACCAAGAACTTTTATTGAAGCAAATGAATCAAAAGTGTAGATTCTTGCATGTGAAGATGAGATATCATCTATTGTTAAGAACGAGACATGGGATCTTGGAGACCTCTCGGAGGGGACAAAAGCTATGGGACTTAAGTGAGTATTCAAAATCAAGAGAAATTCCGATGGAAGTATTAAGAAGTACATAAGCTCCTTTAGATGCTAAAGGCTATGTTCAAAGGAATGTAATTGACTATAAAGATGTGTTTGCTCCTGTTGCAAGACTCAAAACTCTTCGACTCCTAATCAACCTGTCACACATCTTATGGATGGGAGATTCATCATCTTGATGTCAAAACGACGTTTCTTAATGGAGAACTTAAGGAAACCGTATATGTGTTACAACCACAAGGTTTCAAAGTCAAGGGAAGTAAGCACAAAGTTTACAAGATTAAGAAGGCTTTGTATGAATTAAAGCATGTACAAAGAGCTTGGAACATCTAGCTAAACCAAGTTCTCTAGGAACTTGAATTTGAACGTTATACCAAGGAGCCATCGGTTTGTCAAAAAGGTAATGGCACAAGAAATTCTTTGTCACCAGAACAAGTAAAAAAGTGATCGATGAGTTCAAGAAAGAGATGTCCACAAAATTTGAGATGAGAGACCTAGGAAAATTGACAAGGTATATCGGCACTGAAGTAAGTCAACATGAAGGAGGAATCACCTTAAACCAAAGAAGGTATGCACTTAAAATCTTAGAGGAACCGGGTATAAGTGAGTGCAATTTAGTTCATGTTCCAATGGATTCAAGTTTAAAGTAGTCAAAATCGGAGGAGGAGGAAGAAATAGATGCTATAAATTTTTGAAAAGATATTAGATGTCTTCGATACTTATTACACACTTGTCCAGATTTGGCATATAGTGTTGAAGTTTGAGTCTTTACATACAAAGTCAAAGAAAGTTTCATGGAGCTGCCATGAAACAATGTCTAAGGTACTTTAAAGGAACTACTACACTTGGTCTAGTACTCACAAAAGCTCCAACAAAGCTACCAAAACTTGTTGGATATAGTGATAGTAGTTACTATGTGGATCCCGATAATGGAAGAAACACCACCAGACACATCTTCCATCTTGGATCAAGCCCAATCTCATGGTGACACTGTGGCGCTTTCATCATGTGAAGCCGAGCTTATGGCTCCAACCGAGGCGGCTAAACAAGCAATTGGCTGCAAGAACTTCTAAGTGAAATCATGGGATTAACAAGTGAGAAGGTGGCAATTTGCATTGATAATAAATCTGCAATTGCTTACCAAAAATCTGGTATTTCATAGAAGAATTAAACATATTCACACAAGGTATCATTTCATCAGAGAGTGTGTTGAGAATGATCAAATCAAAGTGGAGCATGTTTTTTGAATATACAAAATGCGGACATTCTAACGAATGCATTTGGAAGGATGAAGTTCAAAGAGATGAAAGACTATATCAGAGTTAAAGACATAAAAGAAATCAGTATTAAACTTAAATGGGAGACTGTTGGAGTAAATTTAATGTCAATAACTTGCTGAGCAAGTTAGGTAGTTAGATTTAGGAGTTATCTAAAATATGGTTTTCCTAATTATAAAAGGAATGTATCTAATATTTAAGGAAATGCCAAAGTTGTGGCATAACTTGTGAGATTAAGATTGTGAGTTTAGATTTTGAGAGATTTTACTAAACTAATAAAAAGAGTTATTTATTTAATTTTTGATTTCATATTCCTAAGTTTTACAGAAGTATTGCTACCTGATTTATTTGACAAACCCACTGAAGAAATGCATGTATAAATGTTCAATTCCATCGTCAATGCATACTTCTATTAATAAGTTAACCAAAGTTGCATACAATTTGAAGATAGCAATGAAGAAATGAGAACAAAAACGCACCATTTTAAAGGCCAGAGAGTATAACCAAGATCAAGTACCAAAAGTCTCGGAAAAATCTGAAACATCATGATTATCTGAATAGCTTAACTTTGACGTTTCCATCCCCCATCTTTCAATATCTCTGGAAAAAGGTCATTAAAGATGATAAGAGATGGTTCCAATGGAGCAACATCTCCAAGTCGCAGTCCCACCAGACACCGATCTTGAAATCTTCAGAGTCACATATGGAAAAAGGTTTTACCGGAGAAACAAATTGGAAGAATGAATTCAGAAGATATCAATAAAAAGTAAATAGATCGATTAGAAAAGCAATAATGAATTGTATTGATCACATAATAGAAAAAGAAGATAGAAGACCAAGCATTTCACGGGGCAATGCATTGAAAGAAAAAGCTCATGCATCAATGATTCTACGTCTTTTCCTTAGACCATCTTTAGTGAGGGTCTCTCAATGAGTCTCTCACCATTAAAAAATATAAAAATAATGAAAAAATAAGAGAGAAGTGAAAGATCGGTCTCTCAAATGAGAGACTTTGAGAACCCCATCGCAGAGACTCAATGCCATATGTAACTATATGATTAGTCATATTTCATATTTAAAATAAAAACTAAACTACAAAATTAAATTATAAAAATATTAATTTTTTTTTAATTTTTGAGAGACTTTATAAGTTTCTCACCAATGCAGATGTTCTTAACCTAACACATAATGACATAGATTAATAAAATAATTTCATTGATTGAGAAATAGATGAGTTGTATGCTATAATTTAAAAATTAGAAACTGAATATATGAACATATAAATTTCTTAAACAGAGAAAAATAGATATACGTCAATATTAATACTAATTACAATATCCACCCTATCCATATTATAATGATACTAATTTCGAAACATTCTTTAAAAGATTATTATTTGACCAACAACTAAACCATCTTCGGCTACCTCTCTTGTATCAATAATTGAAACATTACCGACACACAAACCTCATGACAATGGAACAGTGATGTTTGTTTCCGTAGGCAGTTCACATAACAATATCCTAAAAGCAAGTATTGGATTATATTTTTGAGTTAACAACACATGATTCTGTTTTGTCTGAAATTGAACATAGAGAGAATTTCCACTTCTTTTCTTTGTACCACATTTCTTTCAATTGAAGAAGTTCTCACGATAAACATAAGCATAACCTCAAAAAGTGTTTTATCTTTGGGTTCCGTTACATTGACCCCACCAAGCCCATGAACCATGTAATGGAACCCTGAACCTATCCATTATAAATTTTTTATTATTACTACTATTATTAATATCAAATATGAATGTAAAATATAAAACAAAACTCGCATATATCTCCAAAATATAAATAAATACAAAATTCATAGTCTGGTAGGAGTACCTGGTTGAAAACACACAAAGTAATGAGAAGATAATATGAAGAATAATTTTTTATTTTTTTTCACTGAAAACTTCCACTAAAATCCAAAAAAAACGGTACATTTGAGAATACTAAACTGGCGAAAAGCATAAAAATTTCAAAAAAAGATAACTAAAAACACTAAAATTATTTTTTTCTAAAACAATTTCGTAGATTTACAATGTTATCCTAACTCAAGATCAACAGTGCAATTTAAACAAATCACCTATAGAAAAGCATACCAAAATTTATAACATACAATACTAAACAGAAAAATATTATTAACCCTTAACATATTATTCATAACCTGAACTTGATATAATTCATACAAAAAAACTATTTAGAATATATAAGACCTTGATAAAAAATAAAAATAAATATAACGTGGGATGTAGAGAATGTTAGTCAAAAGATTAAGCAAAAATAATTCGATTGAATTAGACTTTGATTCCACATCCGACTTGCTTCGTTTTTTCTTGTAGGTATTTCGATCGATTCAAATTTGAGAGAAGAGATGAGGCAATTTAGAGATTTTTGGTCGATTAGGGTTTTTCATTTGTTTCCTTTGATTTTTCTGTTTTAGAGATAAATGAAACAAAAATTTATTAAGCGAGAGTAAATTAACTATCCTAAATGGAACTAAAGACTTTTTTTTAGTTGAGTTAACAACGAAATCAAACTAAGTGGTCAACACAAAATTAAAAATTTATTTTAAAAATCAAATAAAAGTTTGATGACTAATTTGGAACCGAACAAATTAAATGTTTAGTCTAACTTATTTTTATATGTTGAAAGTTTGATCGATTATTTTCTCAAAAAGTAATATTCGTACCGTGTACATCTTAAGCATGTATAGGCCACTTGACATTCAAATCCACTCATCCCAATGAGTTTTTGACTTGACAATAGTGACTTAAATTGAGTCTTCCACATGAGATAGTTTGAGTTTGTAAGTTTGAGAGTTACAGAGCTTAGAATGTGTACATTACTTGGGAAAGGATAAGGATCTGCCATTGAAACTGTCTGTTAGGACTTGTCAAAACTCTGATACCATATAAGAGAATCGAAAAAATAGAAACTGGATTTGAAACAACACTCTTCTTGCTTAATACCTTTAGAAGTTATGTTACAGCATACATAAAGATTTAACAGAGACAGTAAGTCGAACAAGGAATCGAGAATGTCACAATCCTTAATTAAAGGTGCGAGCAACAAAAGAAAAAAGTCATCAGCTGCAATTTTCCTATGTCACAAATTCTAACAGCTTCCTCCTTTTGTTATTGACAGTTGCAGGTTTGTAGAGCTGCAAAGTTGCAGAGTTGACGTGGACTTCTCTTGGGCCTGCAACCATGTGGGCTTCATGTTCTTGTCTCACAGTTAACAACGAAATCAAACTAAGTGGTCAACACAAAATTAAAAATTTATTTTAAAAATCAAATAAAAGTTTGTTCACTAATTTGGAACCGAACAAATTAAATGTTTAGTCTAACTTATTTTTATATGTTGAAAGTTTGATCGATTATTTTCTCAAAAAATAATATTCGTATCCTGTACATCTTAAGCATGTATAGGCCACTTGATATTCGAATCCACCCATCCCTTTTAGTACTTTGAAGATCGTCTTGGAAAATGCGTCTATTAATTAAGCATCTACTACTAAATTACAACCAATTGCATGGTGCCAATGAGCTGATTATTAAAATGAATGATTTCTCTAAATACAGTTTCAATTATGATTGGTAACATGCCCTTATTAGATGATAAATTTATCATATTTTCACGCATTTCGAACATTATGTCTTTGCTCGAATTTCTAATCCATACCACTTGACAACACACGCATGAAACTTTTATCAATTGAAATCTTTTTATAACTAACAACATACATTTGCCCTAACATTTATGATTTAGAAAAATTATGTCACATTTTTACAAAGGAAATATGGTATTTTTACATGCTATCATCAACTTATGACTTATTTACAAAGTCTTTGATTATTATCTGTACACTTTCTTTCACGACAACATAACTAAGAATCAAAGAACACTTCTTCTCCTAATCTCCACTTTTAAGCGACCATTCTTGTTCAAGACTCGAAACAACCAACTCCTTATAGACTTGAGACTCCGCTTTTTGATAGAGTATTCGTTTCGATTCCTTCCATGGAAGAATCTGCCCACGACAGGAATATGTTACCCTTCGAATCTCTCCTACTGTAACTCTCCATCTCATGGTTCATCACTATGTTGCATTGTCTCCAAGTCTCTCCCATCATCTCCACTCCAAAGTACGTTAAGTGGTCGGTTATGCTACTTCCCATTACCGATCTGAAACAACAAAAGCCAAGAATTATACTCGATATATTCATGTAATCTGTCCAGTAGTCAAGTGAAAACTTGAAACATAGGGCGGTATCTGTAACTATTCCTGATCAATAGTCGATGGCTCAGGTGGAACCTTGACTAAATATGATCTTACGTTTCAATTTGTGTATTGCAGACTGGGATTATATCAGCAAGTTTAAGCTCAGGGATCAAATAAAAACCCGAGAGAGTGTTAGTACCTGCTGCATGTAGGATCTTCACCAGTGTTGTCGCAAACTTTCTCCACACCAAAAATAACAATATTTAAAATATTGAGATCTTTCACCCACACCTGCAATCCAAACGATACATCCCCAAATGTTGCATAAAAATCTATAAACAGAGATAAAGTGATGAACCTAGTGCACTGTAGTAATCCGAGAATAATAAAAATAAAATAAAAAATAAGCTACCTCTGTTGGGAAGTGGTGGTATGTTTTTTGAGGGAAAAGATGATAGTAAGGAGGCAGATGAGGAACCATATCATGGTCATGTACGATTCGGAAGGTATTAGGGACAAGCAAACTGTAATAAGATGCAAAAGCAGCATTCCCAACACGAGGTTGCCCAAATGTCATAACTTGTACGTTTTCTTCTCCTTCATTTACCTGCCATTTACATCCCAATTGACAATTATTAACAACTTTAAAGGAAAAACATAAGATAATGTAAAAAATTGGTTCAAGTTAAGGATGCTAACAACTAGGTCTAGCCCACAAAAGGAAGCCATGGCTCCTCCCATTGAATGACCAGTGACCATGATGTTGAGGTTCGCCCCATAGAGTTTCTTAGCTCGTTTTACTGCATCCAAAACCCCAGGCCTTACAGTTGTATTGTGATAAGCACTATAAAAGCCATGATGCACCTGCCCATGTAGAAAAGTATTACAAATTTCACCATACATGGCCAGCTCAACGAGTTAAACTTATTAAAGCATACCATTGCATCTGGCATATCAGGGTAATTTAGATCAAGCTGTTTCCAGAACAAGTCTGAGACCCAATTTTGTATGCTGCACAAGTTTGGAAGATTATATATCAGACAAGTTTAGACAAAGGTGTAGCTTTCAGATTACAATGACGAGAATAAAACCTGTGCTCTTGAGTTCCCCGAAATGCAATAACGATAGCATTTAAATCCTTAGCCACCCCAACATACCCCTGTTGTTACAAACAAGTATTAATATATATAATTGTTCAATGCAAAAACATCATGTCCAGATGTAGCTCATGATATGAGGGCAGACCTGTAAGCAGTGCTCAACGTCTACTATTACCTCTATCACTTTAAAACCCTGCACCATCCATAAAAAAATCAAAATACCTAACTGGGGATATTAGCTTTGTACCTAACTTGACTTCAAACTGTGATCTGCCTTAACATCTGTTTTACCTTAGTCAAGCCATTGCATCTTTCACAGGTCCACGTGAAGAGTTCTGTTAAATCAGACATATAAACCTGTATAAAAATATAGACTCATATCAACGATTTGGTCCACATGATCTGTATAAGCTCTCTTCTCTAGTAAGCTAATAACAATGAATTAGAAGATAAAGACAAGTGTAACACATCTAGTATTTCCTTCCTATCTTGCAGAATATCTGACGTCGTCAAAAAGAATACAGTTGTTATAGAGTATTTTATTTTGGTGCAGTAATATGCCATTAACTTACCGCAGAAGTATACTGCACAAGTGTTATTGCAAGTGTATGGTTATAAACAGGTCGACCATCATCACTCTTCAGCTTGAGAACTGCAATAGCAGAAAAAAGTCACAGTAAGTTAACTTAGTTCATTTGTAGCCTCACAGCTACACAAAATTGGCCTTTCACGATCAGCACTATTCCAACTTAAGAATCCAAGTCACATTATACAGTAGCAAGAGTACATTAGTTATCTTTCCAAACACTCTCATTTTACAGAAGTTTCAAATCGTGATAAGACTCATAGAGTTGAAAACTGAAGTCTACAATAGGAAATAGACACAGAATCATTGTAAGGGTTGCATTATCACCTCTTCCACATGAAAAGGGAAGAAGACAAGCAAAAATTGCTAGTAAGACCAACAATCTCTTTTGTTCCATATTCTGCAAGATAACAATAAACACAGCCTTTTAGCTTATAAGGGTAAAATAATGGCAAAACTGAACTAAACAAAGAAGAATTCGGAAGCCAATTAGCTAAAATCAACAGTTGACCTTACAAAACAGACTCACACGATCTAAGCAGACAAGGATTAACGACAAAAGGCCAAAAGAGACTTCAGCAACCAATTAAGTCCAGCAAGAAAGAAAAACCCGAAAAAGGGTCAAGCAAACGAACCAAATCCTTGATGAACACACTAATGAAGATAGCGAACAGTGATCGGAGCTTATTCCCGACTAAAATATACCTGCAATTGCGAATCGCGATAGAGAAAAAGCAGCGATGGTACAAAAACAAAAGTCTTTTATTAGTTTTACTAATTCTCTGAAATTTCCAGTTTCATCCTTTTTACACGCAAAGGCGAAGGAAGAAGGCGTGTTGGGTTGGGTCTTAGGGGAGGGGTAGTATTGGAAATTACTGTAAGAGATGAAATTTTAACTTCGAGAATCGAGACCAACGGATAAATCATGACCGAGTCGCAGTACTTTCCGGCGAAATTCTGAGAAAGACTATTTACCGTCCAGAGGGTTTGCACTAAACGCATATTAAGATGGTTTCATAGTGCACAAATAATGTTGGTTGACAACAACCTGAACAATTTC
>JAKUCM010007125.1:0-36029 GCA_023374145.1 Lepidium sativum | reverse complement strand
GATTATTTTCAAGAGATGGAAATACTTATGATGAGAGCCAATATAGAAGAAGATCGTGAGGCTACCATGGCCAAATTTCTTAGCGGTTTGAATCATGAGATCCAAGACCGAGTAGAGTTGCAACACTATGTGGAATTGGAAGATATGTTGCATAAGGCTATCTTGGTGGAGCAGCAACTCAAAAGGAAGGGTAGCACACATCAAACTTATGGCATGAGTTCTATTACTCAATGTCCCAGCTACTCACACGAAGACAAAACTGTTCCAAAACCAAAGTTTGAATCCAAGCCAAATACTAGCCCACAAGAGGTCAAAGGTAAAGTTGAACCCTCTTCTACAAGAAATCATGATGTGCAATCTTTTAAGTGTCATGGCAGGGGACATTATGCAAATGAATGTTCAAACAAGAGGGCCATAATACTTAGAGTCAATGGAGAGTACGAAACTGAGGAATAAGTGGTTTCAGATTCTATGTCATCTCAAGATGAGCTGGAGTTACTTGCAACCAAAGGTGATCTTTTGGTAGCTAGAAGGTCTTTGAGTGTGCAAGGTAAACTAGAGGAGAACGTGCAACGTGAGAATCTATTCCACACGCGATGTCTTCTTCTTGATAAGGTGTGTAGTCTTATAATTGATGGAGGGAGCTGTACGAATGTGGTGAGTACTACACTTGTCGAGAAACTGGGATTGACTACTCGAAAACATCTTAAGTTGTATAAGCTTCAATGGTTAAGTGAGTTTGGAGAACTCCAAGTGTCAAAGCAAGTTGTGGTTCCATTTAGCATTGGGAAGTATAAGGATAAGGTGATTTGTGATATTGTGCCAATGGAGGTTGGGCATATTCTTCTTAGAAGACCGTGGTAGTTTGATCGGAAAGTTGTTCATGATGGTGTCACCAACAAGCATTCATTTGGTTATAAGGAGAAAACTGTTACGCTTGTTCCTATGACTCCTAATGAGATCTACCAAGATTATTTTCTTTCTAAAGCAATGTGAGGAGAGAGCTATGAGTGACTCAAACACAAAAAAAAAAAAAAGAGAGTGAGATTGAGAGAGAAATACAAAAAAAAAGTGAGCTTAAGAGTGAAACACACAAAGAGAGAAAAGAGAAAACACCAAAATTTCTTTATGAGGTCAAGTGAGATAAAGAGAGATTTGGTTTCACATCAGCCTATATTTGTACTTATGTTTAAAGAGGTCTTTATGAGTTCTACTAACCTTGACCCTGGTTTGCCTAGTGGTGTTTCTTCTTTGTTGCAGGAATTTGGAGATGTATTTCCGGATGAGAATCCTAGTGGTCTACCTCCAATCCGAGGGATTGAGCATCAAATAGACTTTGTACCCGGAGCATCCATCACAAACCGTCTAGCCTATAGAACCAATCCGGAAGAGACCAAGGAGTTGCAAAGACAAGTAAGTGAGCTGGTGGAGAAAGGATATATCCGTGAGAGCATGAGTCCATGTGTCTAGCCCGTTTTACTAGTTCCTAAGAAGGATGAAACTTGACGCATGTGTGTTGATTATAGATCCATCAATAATATCAATGTAAATTATAGACACCCAATTCCTCGCTTAGATGATATGTTAGATGAGCTGCATGGTTCTTGTGTATTTTCTAAAATTGATCTTAAGAGTGGATATCACCAAATTCGAATGAAAGAGGGTGATGAATGGAAAACAACTTTTAAAACAAAACATGGTCTTTATGAGTGGTTAGTCATGCCTTTTGGATTAACTAATGCACCCAGCACGTTCATGAGGTTAATGAACCATGTTTTGAGACCTTTTATTGGTTTGTTTGTGGTTGTCTACTTTGATGATATTTTGGTTGTTAACAAAAGTTTGGAAGAGCACAATGAGCATTTGAAATCGGTTTTAGGTGTACTAAGAAAGGAAAAGCTTTATGCTAACTTGAAAAAGTGTACCTTTTGTTCAGATAACCTTGTGTTTCTAGGCATTGTTGTAAGTGCACAGGGCATTCAATTAGACGGGGAGAAAGTGAGAGCAATCCGAGAATGGACAAGTCCTAAAAGCGTAGGAGAAGTTCGAAGTTTCCATGGCCTTGCTGGATTCTATAGATGATTTGATCGTGATTTTAGCACTATTGCTGCCCCGCTTACTGAAGTGATCAAGAAAGATATTGGATTCAAATGGGGAGAAGCTCAAGAGAATTTGTTCCAACAACTTAAGGACAAACTCACCAATGCACCACTTTTATCTTTGCCTAACTTTCTTAAAACATTTGAGATAGAATGTGATGCATCAGGTGTAGGCATTGGAGCTGTGCCTATGCAAGAGAAGAAGCCAATCGCTTACTTTAGTGAGAAGCTTGGAGGAGTAACTCTAAACTATCCGACTTATGACAAGGAGTTGTATGCTTTGGTTAGAGCTTTGCAAACACGGCATCACTATCTTTGGCCAAAGGAGTTTGTGATTCATAAGGATCATGAGTCTTTGAAACACTTGAAGGGTCAACAGGAACTAAACAAATGACATGCTCGTTGGATGGAGTTTATGGAAACATTTCCTTATGTCATATGGTATAAGCAAGGAAAAGAAAACGTTGTGGCTGATATGTTACCAAGAAGATATGCACTACTATCTACTCTTGATACTAAGGTTCTTGGTTTTTGAGCACATTAAAGAGTTATATGAAACTGACCTTGACTTTCAAGAAGTGTTTAGGACTTGTGTGAAGCATGCGTATAGAAAGTTCTATCTTCATGAGGGTTTTCTATTCTATGAAAATATATTGTGCATTCCTAATTGTTCTTTGAGAGATCTTTTGGTTAGGGAATCACATGGAGGAGCCCTTATGGGACATTTTGGCATCTCTAAGACCATGGCTGTTCTAAAAGAATATTTCCATTGGTCGCATATGAAAAGAGATGTGGAACGAATTTGTGCAAGGTGTGTTACTTGTAAGCAAGTTAAGTCTAAAGTCCAACCTCAAGGTATGTATCTCCCATTGCCTATTCCGAGTGAACCATGGACTGATATCTCAATGGACTTTGTCCTTGGGTTGCCTAGAACTAAGAGAGGTATGAATACTATCTTTGTGGTAGTAGACCGATTTTCTAAGATGGTACATTTCATGCCTTGTCACAAATCTGATGATGCTACATTTGTTGCTGATTTGTTTTTTAAGGAAGTTGTGCTTTTACATGGCATGCCTAGGACGATTGTTTCAGATCGAGATGCTAAGTTTCTTAGTTATTTTTGGAAAACTTTATGGGCTAAGTTAGGGACAAAGTTATTGTTTTCTACTACTTGTCATCCACAAACTGAGGGACAAACTGAAGTAGTCAATAGGACTTTATCACTTTGTTGCGTGCTATAATTAAAAAGAATATCAGAACTTGGGAAGATTGCTTGCCTCATGTTGAGTTTTCTTATAATCATTACATCCACTCGGCTACTAACTTTTCCCCTTTTCAGATTGTGTATGGTTTTAATCCCTTAACTCTATTGGATTTATCACATTTACCTTTCAATGAGCTTGTGAACTAAGACGGGAAAAAGAAAGCTGAGATTGTCAAGAAGCTTCATGAAAAAACGAGGCTTATCATTGAGCAAAAGACTAAGCAATATCAAAAGCAAGCCAACAAAGGAAGGCGTGAGAAGAGCTTTTCACCCTTCCCTCGGAGTCCAAAATGTCATATATCTCAAGAGCTAGATTAGTTCCTTTCTAGTTGTGAATTCCGTATTTTGGAAATTACACCCGGAGACTTAGTTTGGGTTCACATGAGGAAGGAACGATTTCCAGCTCAAATGAAGTCTAAGCTAATGCCAAGGGCCATTGAGCCATTTCGAGTCTAAGAAAAGATCAATGAAAACGCCTACAAGATAGACTTGCCAAGTGAGTACAAAATTAGTTCTAGCTTTAACATTTCTGACTTGATTCCTTTTGATGCAGATGAACCTGATTTGAGGTTAAATCCTTTTCAAGAGGAAGGGATGATATGATCATGGAAAACAGCAAGGAAGCTAAGGAGAACTTGGAGCTAAGCAATGAAGATCACGAGAGAGCTTTGGAGATTCCAGTCGGTCCAATTATGAGATCACGGGCTAAACAAATCAAGGAGAGCATTTGTAGATTTATTCAAGGCCTTTTGGAAAAAGAACAACATAAGGAATTCATTGGACTTTATACTTCCCAAGTCCAAACCACTTTGAGCCTTCTACAAGTCATAAATCAAGTCTTAAAGTTCAGCCCATGTATTGTGACGAATTTGGAAGACTAAAAGATATTTTGGAGGCCAAAAATTCAAGAGTCCTTCTCATTCAAGTCATAGTAAATTGTGACATTTACTTGTCATTTACTTAGTAGTCTTTTCCTCTTCATATTTAAGACATTCAATAAGTTTAGAGGAATCTAGAGAGTCATTTCTCTTCTTTATAAACTCATGTAATTCTCATTTGTGAGGATCCAACTTTGTTTTTATCAATAAATTTAAGATTGATTCTCTTTTGTTCTTTGTGAACTTTTCTATCGTTCTTGGTGTGTCATATCCAAGGGATAAAACTGGTTTATCAAGTGATTTTCATCACACTTTTGTGGCCAATCCTAGCCATTGGCGTGAAGGGGCGAGTCGAAACAGCAACAATCTTTGGTTTAATATACTAAAGGTGGGGGCTACTCAAGTCAACATTTTGTGGTTCCACCACCTTGCTTAATTGAAGGCAAGTTGAAACAACAACAATCTTAGGTTTGATATATCTAAGGTGGGGTTATTCAAGTTCTTTCAAGACCAAGGACTATCCTTTACAACTTGGAGTGACGATTCCTTCGGGATTCCGCGTCATTCATGTTCTTCGCCAATCACTTCTTCTCTTCTTCTTCTTCTCATCCGGTTTCTCGTCACAAACCCTACCTTCTCGTTACCAAACCTATTAGCAACAACAACTTGTACATCGTCATTTAAAAAGCTAGTTCTCAATCTCTGGTTTTTTGTGAAATGGCTAGGTCGTAAACTTTTGACGATAAAGGCTTGGACTTAGAGATATTTGTTTGATGATGTGGGATTTGCAAGAGTCCGGGTTTAGATTTTTAAAGATAGTTTTGTTTGTGCAAGATTTTGGGTTAGCATATCGTTCAATCTGGGTTTGCAGCTAAAGTAACCGCACTAAAATTGAATTGTTTATAGGGTTTATGTGTGTTTTGTAGGTTTAAAGGAAATGGTTGGGTAGGTTTTGAAGGAGGATGATGTACAAGTTATATAGGTTTGGTGTGAAAGTTTAAAAGTATGTAGGTTTTGTGTTCGGTTATGTAGGTTTTGTACTCAGTTATGTAGGTTTTGTGTTCAGTAATGTAGGTTTTTAACATACGATGTAGGTTTTATAATTAGTTATGTAGGTTTTATAATCAGTTATGCAGGTTTTGTTATCTGTTTTGTAGGTTTTTAACATACGATGTAGGTTTTATAGTCAATTATGTAGGTTTTCTAATCAATTATGTAGGTTTTGTTCTCAATTATGTAGGTTTTGTTTTCAGTAATGTAGGTTTTATTTCAGTTAAGATGGTATGTGTTCTTTAAAATTTTGATGCCTTGTTTTCCTTGCAGCAATGGTGAAGAAAGAATATCCAAGGAGATTATTCAGTGCAGGCAAAAGAGCTTAGAGCAAAAATGCGGATAGAAATCGGTGAAGATGCCTTCATCGACATACGGGATAATTTCTCGATTGATGTTGTGCAAAAGTTGACAGAGAGGGAGTATAGGTGGACAGCAAAGCCAGCGGATTGGTTGCTTTGTAATCAACTTGATGTCCAAAGAATGAACGATATGTGGGTGTTGGTCGGTACATGTTCAATGAGGTTCTCCCTTTATGAGTTTAAGGAGATCTCAAGTCTTCCATGTGCTCTAATCCAGGAAGGAGTGGGTGTGGAGGTATCCCATGAAGAGTTCTGGGCTGAGTTAAATATGAATAAACTCGAAGGTCTAGACTACTACAAACTAACAACGGCGTTCCAGAGTTGCAGGTAGGTTTGTGCATGAATATGATGTAGGTTTCTCCATATCGTTGATGTAGGTTTATGCATATGTCATGTAGGATTGTGTGTATATGTGATGTGGTTTTCTTTCATGGTATGTATGTTTTATTTGCATTACGTAGCTTTGTTTACGATATGTATGTTTGTTTTATGTTATGTAGATTTTGTTTCATGTTATGTAGGTTTTGTTAACGTAATGTAGGTTTTGTTAACAGTATGAAGGTTTTTTTTATGTTATGTAGGTTTTGTTTCTGTTATGTAGGTTTTCTTAACGTAATTTAGGTTTTAATTATGCTATGTAGGTTTGGTTAACGGTATCAAGGTTTTGTTTATGTTATGTAGGTTTTGTTTCTGTTATGTAGGTTTTGTTTATGTTATGTAGGTTTTGCATACTGTTACATAGGTTTTGTATATCGTTATGTAGGTTTGTTTTTAAATGTTAGCCGCATATCCCAGAGCATCTGAATTTGGACATAGAGATCTTCTGAGATGAACAATATTTTGGAGAATATCTAAGAATCGGAAGCCACATCTTGGCCTCTGTAAACTACCAGTCTTAGATGGCTACAAAACCATGTAAAGGGAGTCCACGGTCAATCATCTGACATATGCTGAAAACCTTCTCCAATTTTAATGAGTAATTACGGACGAACGAATGTCAATGAACTGTTCCACCTCTCTAGATGTCCAAGGTCTTAACCCAAAATAGACGCGACCAATAAGACACAAGAAGCGACCCCCGGCTTGCCTATCTCTTCTGGGAACCTTAATGTCATCGTTCAAATTTTCTAGAGGATTTAACTCGGCGCCATAACCGCTGGCTAAGTGTTCCGCTTTCCCACTACTAATGTCTCCGGGAAAATTGGAGGAATCAGAGGAAAAACTCACAGTCTCAGATTCGAGATCTGGCTCTCATAGTGAATAACTTAAACAACGAAATATAACAACATAATTTCGTCTCGTCACAAAGAAAAAGGAAGAGAGAGAAAGTAGAAAGTGAAGTTACATTTTTAACTCGAATGAAGGTAAATAGTGAAGGATTTGATGCGGTATTTATAGAAATTTACCAGAAACCAAAAGGATGCCTCGCGATGACCTACGAGTAGTCAATTAAAACCAGAAGCAGAACCAATAATAGAGTGACAAGTGGACCAAAGATTCCAGAAGCAGGTCATTTTTTCCGACTCATAAATTTCGATATAATTTTCTGAGTCTCGGGGGATATTGTTGGAGGAGGATCTGAGATCCTACTTTGGCCCACAAAAAATAATCGGTGTTCAATTTGACAAAGTCATGAACTTGACAAAGTATAGAATAAATCATTTATTTTACTTGGAGTCATCCTAGACAAGTTGCCTTCTCAGTATTTCATCATATATGAACACTAATGAGCTCGGCTAAAATGTCCCTTAAGAGAGAAATGAAAATATTCCTGATCCAGTTTGGAATATTTCCAAAAATCTCGCAATGATCTTTTAGATAATTTTGAATCTAAACTGAATATGTAATATTTCCTAGTTCAAATTTCTTGTAACCGACTCTACCACTATAAATAGGGAGAAAATTCTCCCAAATAGACTATATTTACTCAAGGAATATAAAACAACTCGGCATTTCTGCTCTCAATTAATTTCTTTTGCTACTTATTTTATCAGGATCCTTACTCATCTTCCCTCTTAAGTGGAAGAGTTGAATCTAAAACTTTAGTGCTAAATCTTATTCGAACGAATTTCAGCTATAGTTTTTGGTTTTCAGTTGTATTGTCGACACCCACGTAATGGTCGAACAACACTTTGAACAGAAGATCATTAGGCAAAATGATATGTTGAGAAACAACACTAATGCCTTGGTTCCTATCTTTATATTCTTTTTCTTGCTCATGTTATTTCACCAATAATATTTTTTATATAGACTACTGAAAAATTATAAAACTGATAATATTGGGAAAACGTTAGTAAAGTTTATTAGGTTTTAATCATAGTAAAAGTTTACAAAAGTAAAGTAATTTACAGAAATAAAATAAACAAAAATTAAGTATTTCAAATAATCTTACCAAGAAAATATAAAGTTTAAAGTTTGGGAAACAAACTGCAAATCTCGTGAAATGACTTTATGTAATAAATCCACTGAAAATAGTCACTATTTCAGATTTAGAGATCAAGTCTCACTACTTAAATTATGTATGAACTTGCCTAATTGGACAAGTTAGATATCACGCCATGACAACAACAAAAAAAACATAGAAATCCAGGTAAATTTTGGCAAATTTATCGTAATGTTTACCAAATTTTGGCACACATATTACAAATATGCTTTATTTTGGTAGACTTACTGTAATTCTATCCAAATTTTGGTACACTTACTACAAATTTATCATAATTTTACTGAATTTTGAATTAACTTATAGCATGAATGCTTGGCAAATTTATTATAGAAAGCCTACTTAAAATAATGGAGGAACTGAATGCAAAATCGGTCCCTATATTAACTTGAATGTAACAATTAACCCATTTCTCAAACACGTAGTAACTGAAAATATTGTGAGGTTGAGACCGAGTAATCCACACATAGATGGATCATCTGTACTTTTCTGACTTTTTGTTATCGTGTTCCTAAGTTTATGGTTCATTTTGTTCGTAAACCTTATATTCACAAATTTGTCTTGTGCTTTGCAACTGCAAGATTACGGTGTAAATAAAACCAAACATAAATTGAAAATATAATAAAAACATAGCAATGCAACTAAACAGAGTAAAATTATTCAAAATAACAATATAAACAAACACTTGCTTTGTGGAATCAAATCTAATCTAACTATCGAAAATTTATAATGGATAAACAAGCAATTCATTCAATCAAACATCAATGATAATAATACATTACTCATGACGTTAATCTATGAACTAATCCATCATCATTGTAATGCCTCTACCACTATTTTAATTGGGTACTCAGCCGATGTGTTCATCTTAGTGGTCGAAAGGTTTGTATGGTACGTCTGGTAAGATGGAATCATGGGCCACCTATGTCACCCGTCGTTTTTTTCCCTTTTACAGATCAGAACGAGGACCGTGAGTAGATGGTTCAAATCTCCAAATTTATTTGAAGTTATTTGTTTCCGGTTTTATTTTCTTCTTTGAAATGGCCATTTTAAGTTATTTATCTTTATTTTAAATATTTTTATTTAATAAATTTATGTAAGTAAAGTGAGACTATTTTTTAATTGAAATAGTAAAGTATTTGTTTGGCACTGAATAACATATTGAAAGAATGAGTATAATAATTCAATAAGATAGGTTAATTACTAGAATAATCCTTTGACAACAACGAATAGTGAAAAAGATGAAATTACTTCTATTTCTTAAGGACATAAGTTTATTACGATGATGTCTTTTAGATTTAAATTTTCAACTTAAATTTGTTATAAAAAATTGAAAGAAAAACAAAATGTTAACGGTTAACAAAAATAAAATAAATTGATCTTTCATCTTTTATTTCTACTTTTTCTAACAAAAAGAAATTGAAAAGAAACGGTTCACCTTTCTCTCACGAACCATAACTTCTCTTTCCTTCATCTTCTTCGTCAATCACTTCTTCTCTTCTTCTTCTTCTCATCCAGTTTCTCGTCACGAATCCTAACTTCTCGTTACCAACCCTATTAGCAACAACACCTTGTATATCGTCATCTAAAAAGCTAGTTCTCAATCTCTGGTTTTTTTTTTTGAAATGGCTAGGTCGTAAACTTTTGATGATAAAGGCTTGGACTTAGAGATATTTGTTTGATGACATGGGGTTTGCAAGAATCTGGGTTTGGATTTCTGAAGATAGTTTTTGTTTGTGCAAGATTTAGGGTTAGCAGATCGTTTAATTTGGGTTTGCGGGTAAAGTAACCGCACTAAAACTGAATTGTTTGTAGGGTTTATATGTGTTTTGTAGGTTTAAGGGAAATGGTTGGGTAGGTTTTGAAGGAGGATATGTACAAGTTATATAGGTTTGGCGTGAAAGTTTAAAAGTATGTAGGTTTTGTGTTCGGTTATGTAGGTTTTGTACTCAGTTATGTAGGTTTTGTACTCAGTAATGTAGGTTTTTAACATACGATGTAGGTTTTACAATCAGTTATGCAGGTTTTTTTTATCAGTTTTGTAGGCTTTTAACGTACGATGTAGGTTTTATAGTCAATTATGTAGGTCTTATAATAAGTTATATAGGTTTTGTTCTCAGTTATGTAGGTTTTGTTTTCAGTTATGTAGGTTTTATTTCAGTTAAGATGGTATGTGTTCTTTAACATTTTGATGTCTTGTATTCAGCGTAGGCAAAAGAATATCCAAGGAGACTATTCAGCGCAGGCAAAAAAGCTTAGAGCAAAAAGTGCTTCAATCATTACTGTAACCTCCCAGATTTAAAGTAAATGCGGCTAGAAATCGGTGAAGATGCCTTCATCGACATACGGGAGAATTTCTCAATTGATGTTATGCAAAAATTGAAGGAGAGGAAGTATATGTGGGCAGCAAAGCCAGCAGATTGATTGCTTTGTAATCAACTTGATGTCAAAAGAATGAGTGATATGTGGGTATTGGTCGGTACATGTCCAATGAGGTTCTCCCTTTATGAGTTTGAGGAGATCTCAAGTCTGCCATGTGGTCTAGTCCAGGAAGGAGTGGGTGTGGAGGCATCTCATGAAGAGTTCTGGGCTGAGTTAAATACAAATATACTCGAAGGTCCAGACTACTACGAACTAACATCGGCATTCCAGAGTTGCAGGTAGGTTTGTGCATGAATGTGATGTAACTTTCTGCATATCTTTGATGTAGGTTTATGCATATGTCATGAAGTTTTGTGTATATGTGATGTGGGTTTCTTTCATGGTATGTATGTTTTATTTGCGTTACATAGGTTTTTTTGCGATATGTAGGTTTGTTTTATGTTATTTATATTTTGTTTCATGCTATGTAGGTTTTGTTAACGTAATGTAGGTTTTGTTAACGGTATGAAGGTTTTGTTCATGTTATGTAGGTTTTGTTTCTGTTATTTAGGTTTTGTTTACGTTATGTAGGTTTTGCATACTGTTACATAGGTTTTGTATACTGTTGTGTAGGTTTCTTTTGAAATGTTGGCCACTTATTTTTCAGGAATCGGACACTCGAGAAAAGGAGAATGTTAGGCCTCATTTTTGTTTTGCAAGTTGGTATATTGGGTTTGTGACATGATATGTAGGTTTTTGTATGATATGTACGTTTGTGACACGTTATGTATGTTTCTAACATGATATGTAGGTTTTGGTATGATATGTAGGTTTTGGTATGATATGTAGGTTTTGATTCACGATACATAGATTTTGATTTAAGTTATGTAGGTGTTGATTCATGTTATGTATGTTTTGCTACATGTTATGTAGGTTTCCTGTAAGACATGTAGGTTTTGTGGAAAGTTATGTTGTAAGTTTCTGATATTGTATTCTCTTTGTATAGGGAGTGGTTATAGTGGAAGTGCAGTTTCCGCTTTAGAAGAAAAAGTCACCTCCAAACAATGACAATGTGAAGAAGTTGAAGGAGGTTGAGAGGACAAACACCATGGAAATATCCTTGAATTCCTTCATGAAGGAGGAGATTAAGGATAAGGTCAGTCATCCATACAAAAGGGGTAGTCTGCCATAAAGTCGCTATTAGTGGGATTGATGTCAAAGTTCGAGGAGGCTGAGAAGAAGAATAATCAAAAATTTAAATGCTTGAAAAGCGAGATGGTGGGGTTGAGCAATAAGTATTCTGAGATGGAAACTAGGATGTGCAGTCTTGAGAGTCTCCTCCCATTGAGAGTTGAGCAGGGTAGCGGCAGTTGTGCCCCTGTAGGTGAAGAAGAGGCCTCGCCACTCAAAGTCAGTGATGGCAAGGTGGTGGAGGACGAGGTTGGCAAAGAAAATGACAAATCTAGGGTACGTATTTCACTTTCTTAAGGGGACGTAACCCATAGATTAATGTTAAATGTTCTATATATTTTTATGTTATGTGGTGTACGTTTATTGATTATATGATGTAGGTTTTAATAGAAAAACATTATGAAGTTGTCATATTTGTATATTGTACATTGTATAATGTTATGTATGTTTGTCTATTGTATATTGTTATGTATTGTTATGTCGTGTACGCTTAATAAAATTTATTCCTTTCTTCAGAATGCAAAGTCGTGGAAGGTGGTTATGGAAGATACTTCAGACCTAGAGCGCCCAATGACTAAGGTTGTGCGAGCTAGTAGAGAAGAAAAAACTTGCTGAGATATAATTCGATACAAAAGTTCTCCAAATGATCAAACCATTGATATGACTTTGCATTCTGATGATGATTGGTTGAGGACTGAGCAAAAATTCGAGGAGGAACCATCAACAAAGGCCTCTGACAACCAAAAGACTTGGTTGTACAGCATGTTCAACGAGAGAGCAAAAAAATCAAAGTTTGTTGCTTCTCAAGTTATAAATCTATATGTTAAGTAGGTTTTACTACCTTTATGTAGGTTTTTCTACTGTTATGTAGGATTCTGAATTGATTAGTAATGTAGGTTTTGACTACTATTATGTAGATTTTACAACCACGATGTAGGTTTTACTACCTTTATGTAGATAGTTTGTATCTTGATTCGTTATTTACGTTTTACTATAGTTATGTAGGTTTTACTACCTTTATGTAGGTTTTACTATTTTTATGTATGCTTATGATTCTTTCTTCTTTTCCTACAGATTTTTCCCTTTAAAGGATGTTCAATTGTGAGTCGTATTTTGCAAGGAGTCAACCACTCAATCGCTATATATGATATATGTTGTGATTATGAGGCAAGCCAACTAAAGAGACTTGTTGAATACGTCACAGACGATGTGTAAATCCTCCTCATATGCAACATAAATAATTATAGGCTTACGTTGTTATATAACATTTAATTTGTTTTAGGTATGCTGATGACGGTCCATGTAAGAACTGCAATTTCTACGTTTGGCTAATGACACCCAGAGAAGAGTGGGCCATCAACTAATCATCGATATGGCTGGTTGACTACGCAGGTACACTTTTGTTTGTCGTGTAGGTTTCGTGCTTTGTTATGTATGTTCTGTTTTTGTTTATGTAGGTCTGTGTTTTGTCTCTTCAAAGACGATCCCACTCTTGGTGAAACAAATGGCAATGCCAAAACCTGAAAGAAAGGCTTACTGGTACAGCCTACAAGATGACAAAAAGTAAAAGGAGATCCGCAGCAAAGTTGTAGTTGGAATTGTTGGATCTTTGCACTCAAGTTTATTGAATGCTTGGCCCTATGTGTCTCTTTCAAGGGTTTGACCGAGAGTATCACTTTATTCCTTCGTATGAAGTATACAACTAAGGCCCTAAATGAGCTTCTCGCGGATTGTGACGTTATCATGACTAACCCCAATCCTCGAGGAGAGATGGACAATAAGATACATGGATCTTTGACAGTCAACCTTGAGGTTTTCAACACGTACTCTATTGTATCATTGTGTAAATTCTTTCTGTAACTTTGTAGGATTCAAAACCTGTAACTTGTTGTAAATCTGTATGTAGACATAATAACATATGATGTAGATTTGATAATTCCTTAATTACGTAAAAATCTACAAAATAATATGTAAAAACCTACATAAGTGTAAATAACAAACCTACATAACAGTAAGTGAAAACCTACGTAACGGGACGTAAAACCTACATCACATTAAGTACCAGGGCAGAAAACCTACATAAGAGGACATAAAACTTACAAAATAGTTTGTGAAAACATATGTAACAGGACGTAAAAACCTACATAACGTACCAAAACCTACATAACGTGTAGCAAAACCTACATAACATGAACCAAAACCTACGTAACATATCAAAACCTACATAACGTGTAGCGAAACCTACATAACATGAACCAAAACCTACATAACACACCAAAACATATATACCAAACCATAACGTACATTTATACCAAACCAAAATCTATATAACAAATCAAAACCTACATTAAAATATGTAAACCTACATATAATCTACATAAACTGACATAATTAATTCTACAACCTACATTAATAATACGTAAACCTACATGACTGTACGTAAACCGTAAATTAAAGGACATAAAAACCTATATAGGTCATATACCTTTTAACACTTTCTCAAGGCCGGAAGTGAGAGTTATTATCATTATACTTGCTTTTTTCGTCCTATCTGAGAACCACCGTGTTAACATGGACCTTACTCCATCAATAAGTTGCACAATTGGGAAAATCCTTGTTTCACTCAAGGCATGATTGATTGATTCAGCTATGTTCGTTGTGGAAATGTTGTACCTATGACCGCGGAAATGTACACGACTCCACAATTGAACATCAGCAGTAAGCAAATAACATACATCAAACATAACAAACCTACATCAAAGAAAACAAACCGGTGGAAGGCAACAAACCTACATCAAAGAAAATAAACCTACATCGGAGACAATAAACCTACACCAAAGACAATAAACCAACATCGAAGACAACAAACATACATCAGAGACAATAAGCCTACATCAAAGACAACAAACCTTACATCAAAGACAACAAACCTACATCGAAGACAACAAAAATACAAAATACAACAACAGCTCCAGATGACCCCTAACCTTAACTCAATGGCGTTTATTTAGACATTCAGAGACATGAAGAGCAGAACAGATGGTCCTACACCACCAACGAAATCAACATAGAGGCGAGCTAGAACATATGGGCTAGCTTGTCTTGCATGACATGACCGCTATGTCACGGAACAAGTTTGTTATCCCACATACTTTTTAATGTATAAGCACGAGCTAATATCAATTGATGTTCCTCTAAGGTACCATTGGCATCCAGGCACCCAACAGTTCAACCTTGTCTCTAACTCCTCATTAGTTGGATAACATTTCCCAATGGCTAAGTCTACATCACTCAATCCTAAACCCACAAACTTATCACTAGAAAAGAATTATATTTGCTTAAAGGAACTTCTAAGGTTCTCACTACTACGAGTGTACTCTTTATCTCCAGAGCACCATCAGGGTCATCATAGTAGTCAACATGCGTATTACGTCTTCATCCTCTTCATCATCTTCATCCGAATGTAGGTATTTTGAAAACCTTCAAGACTATTCTGAAAACCTTCAAGGCTAATCTGAGAACCTACTACAAGACTGCTCAACTATAGACTTATGAAGACTTTCATCACGAACTACCTCTTCTTCAGATTCTACATCTGATCTTTCATAGAACTCAACACAAAGATGTACCTCCTTGACTTCTCCACAAAGATTCGTATTAATTCAATATCAAATAAGTAGCAGGTGGTGTATCTTCAAGAAGCATTCTCATTTTCTCAGTCAGCTCTCTATAACTCAGACCAACATCATATAATTGTTCAATCATCTGAAATTCCATGCATACCTTTAAAACTAACTCCACCAAATTTTTTCTGCCTGAATTCGTATGAATTTGCTCCCACATGATTTATCAACATAAAAGAATCACTAATCGTCCCCATGCCTCCATATTCCACTAATTACTTCAACTTGATCCATTTAAAAATTGTGACAACTCACCGTGAAAGATGATGAAAGATATAAGGTTGTTATGGGCGATACCATAGAGGTTGATGAAACATATAGATTGTTGACGATGATACCATTAAATGCAGCTATTAGGTAGAGGTTTAACAACGGGGGTAAAATGGTCGTTCCATGAGACCTAGGTAACAGTACATAACAAACCTACATAACATACCAAAACCTACATAACAAACGTATAAAACCTACATAACTGTACATAACTAAACCTCCATTACGTTTAGAAAATCTTAATTATGTGTGGCAAACCCTACATAAAACCTATATAACTACGTGAACCTACATATCGTAAATCAAAACATACATGACATGAATCAAAACCTACATATTGTAACTCAAAACCTACATGACAAACCAAAACCTACATGATGTAAACTAAAACCTATATAATGTAGTAAAAGCTACATCGCATACCAAAACCTATAGCAAAACCTATATTCGTGAATCAAAACCTACATGACCAATCAAAACATATATATCGTGAATCAAAACCTACATAAATTACTTAAACCTACATGACGTGAACCAAAACCTACATACCAGTTCGGAACAAAACCTACATCTGCCACAGTTTTTTTGTTTTACGCACGGCTGATGTAGAATTACTCATTAATGGCAGTTTCGTAATACTTTTATCTTTTCAAACGAAAAAGGGTAAAACAGCGTTATTTTATATTGAAATATTAGATTTGTAATTTTAATATTTTCGATCTAGAAATGTAATTAACTTATCTTTTAAAACTAATTCACCCTAACATAATGTGTTAAAAGTTAGGAGACGTAGCTCATACTCAAACTCGTGTTAACCCTAACTAAGCAAGCAAGCAAATATCACAGAAAATTTACTAGCCATATAACACACTACTTGCAACTTTCGTTCAACTTGTTAAGGCGTCTACATCAGTCTATTTACATAAGATCAAACACCTTTCAGGCGATATATGTCAAGCATTTTCAGTTCCTAGTTGATCATACCCAAACCTAAACAAACAACACCGATATGGATAACTTAGATCTAAACACCACTTGCTAGCCTAAACATCCTAGATAATCTCAACCTACTCAATCCACGAAACTAGCTCGATCACTACTCGCAAATCATAAAAACAGAAACAAAATCAAACGTGTGGAGTTCATCATCATCGGAAAGAAGAAACGAAAAGAGAAGATCATTTTTCTTTTCGATAGGTTGAATCTTCGATTACTAATCCAAATTGTGAGAAACATAGTAGTGGAAGAAGGAAAAGCTTGAGAGAAAATTAAAAAATTAAATTCAAATGAAAATTAAGATTTCCTTAAAGCTAGTCTCAGATTACGTTTGGATCTAAATATATGGAAGGCATAGCTTTCATAAAATTCTAAATCAACCCGTAAGAAAGTTAAATGTTAGAAAAACAACCCAACAAAATAAATCCAGTTTTAATAAACCTTAAAATATCGTATAAAATTCTAATATCGACCAAACTCAACAAAATTCAATTGTGGCACCCACATGATCGATATCAAGACCTTTCGCTCTCACCAAACGACTGATATTGGTGCCATAAAAATTTTGGGAATAAGGTGGAAAATGCCACATCGACTTTCTAAATTACTTCATATGGCATCAAAAGCATAACGTTGACGATTTTGCTTTTAGTATAGTATGCACAATACGTATCTACCAAACATAAATATATGTTTTAAGACATGCACAAATACTTAAAACAAAAACATGTACAAACACGGTTTTTAAGAATTTAATCATTATGTTCTGGTTGAACATTTCATTTTTTTCAGGTTGAACATCTCTTCTTTTTTTCTTCTTTTGTTTCTTCTTCTTCTTTTTATTTTTCTTTTCTATTTTCCTCTTCTTTTTATTTTTCTTTTCTATTTTCCTCTTCTTTTTTATTTTTCTTCTCTATTTTCTTCTTCTTTTGACTTCTTTTCTCTCTTCTCTTCTTTCTTCTTCTTTCTTCTAGTTTTCGATTTTGAGATAAAGATTTAGTTTGTTGCATAACAATGGCATTTTCTGTAATTTCAATTCTTTTGGAATGCTGAGCACAAATATTCTTGAAATTTTATAAAACTAAAAAAATTAAGAGAATATGTAACACTAAATTTTTTCCACTAGATCAAACAGTCAATTTTCAGTAGTCATACAAGTTATAAATAAAGATCTATTAGATTATCAAAAGAATGAAAAATATCACTTGAACAAACCTAAATAGAAGAAGAGAGTTCACAGATAAATTTTAAATAGAAATACAATCATTTATAAATAGTACAATAGAAATTCAGATTTTTAATAATTATCTAAACAGGTTTTAATGAAGTTTGTTTGATCTATAGATTAAAAACAATTGAAAATATATAAATAAACAAAATTTAAAATAATACATGAAAAAGAAATCACAAAGGTATTTTTGATATTATAAAAATTATAAAACTAAGAAAAATAGTAAATAATGTTTTTATAGATTTATTTATTTTTTCTTAAAGAAATTCTAAAAGAGCATTTCGAAATATGTTTACAGATGTAGACATTATTTCGTATTTTTAACTTGATCAACGCTTTATACAAATAGTTATAGCCTAATTTCCACAACTTACTAAACTTAAGTGAATGTATAATAAAATTATACGATTTTTATTTTTATTTTTAAAATTATAGCTATTTATCTATTTTTAAAATGGCTAAATATGGAAGTAATCTCTAAAAATGTTTTCTTCCAAACAAAAATGAAAATTTGTAGTTTCTACACAATTGATTTTAATAAAAATGTAGGGTTATCTAAGCTATTTATTGGGAAAAAATTGGTTATATTAGACAATATATTCTAGAGAACTCTATATTCTATTATGATTGGAACGTTTCCTAATGTAAAGAGATATATCTTAATAAATACATAAAAAGGAGATTTGTATAGCAGAGAAGAGAAAGAAACACCATTGAGGCCTGTATACTAAACATAGAACAATCACAATATCTCGAAACATGTTGAACTTGTAAATGGCATCAAAGGTACATTAAAGCCTTATTAAGCAACTTGTAAGATCATTAAGACATTTTAGAATCCTCAGTTTCTGTTTTAGTTGTCGTAGCATTTTGAGAGTCTTGGAGTAACTTCATTTGGTGTTCTGCGTGTTCTCTCTCGCATTGACTCACACCAACGATGATGTCAACCATTGTTCCGGTTGTGCCAAAGAACACAAGTGGACCTAGAGACTTGCGTTTGATACCAACTGGGATTGCGACCAATGCGCCTAGGACTGAGAATACCCATGTCCCTAATGCACTGCACCAAAACAAAAAGTCAAAAAACTTTCACACTTTAGGATGTTTCAACTCAAAGCACAACAACAACCACGTTTAAACACCAGAAGATACAAGATACCGGTACCAATATTGGATGCTAAGGTTACTTCTTTTTCCAAATCAAACCAATGATAAAGCTATGATTCCTAAGACAATTAGAATCGATAGTAGTTTGCGAAACAAACACTGAAACTGTATTCCTTACTCTTTCCAATGATTTAGCTAACAATCAAACTTAATAGATGCAAAAAGTAAGAAACTGACTTGGAAACAGTGCACTCCTCTAGATGTTTCACATTTTCCTGACTTCCCATCTTTGATCAGTCACTGAAACCAAACAACGATCGGTTGAAGTTATCACCAGACATATCTCTTATACAGTAAGATAAAAATTCTGAAGGACTGATAGTATATATTCAAATGGAGCAAATCTTTGGTATTCTATACAATGTTAAAATTAAAAGCACAAATGATAGGAAATCAACAGACTTAAAAGGCTAGTGGAGTTACACAGTATACAGTTTCAAATCTCCATGAAGCTAATGAAGGCAAAACAAATGACTATCTTAAATACTTAAACAGACATAAATTCATGGGTCGATTTGAATAACCGAGTGACAGATTAAAAAACCACCAACTTTTAACTATGCTTTCTTTCCTGCAAGTGAACATTTTTAAGTTGATAGATACCAGAATTGTTCTGAACAAAACTCAGCAATACGAAACTGGACATGATAAGTCAGGAATTGAATAAAAAAAGGAAGAAACTTCAAGTATTTAAGTCGAATACAAGAATAAAAGCAACGAAACGGAAGAGAAGAGGAACTTACGGACTGAGTGAGATAAGGGTGAGTGCGACAGACTGACGAGAAAAGGAAGAAGAGGGAGTTGTAATCGGGGATTGGGATTTGAGAGGTAGAAGAAGAGCGGAGAGAATAATTCCCCAAGTGAATTCCGATCTACTGTCTCTTCTATACCAAACGACCGTGTTTTAGAAAAAAGTGTGCAATTGGAATGCGATCCATTAGAACTATACAATACAACGGCCCATTTAAAAAGATTCATTAGAATTATATGATACGGAGGCCAATGCAACTGCACAAATGTGTTTGCAATTGTTGCTTGATTTACTTGTGCTTCCTAAGGTTACATCAACTATTCTCTATTAATGAAAGCACAAATGATATGAATTCAACAGACCCAAAGGCTAGTGGAGCTACACAGTATGCGGATTCAAATCTCCATGAAGCCAGTGAAGGCAAAACAAATGACTATCTTAAATACTTGAACACACATAAATCCATGGAGCAATCTCTTTGCGGAAACTGGATTGCAACTGTGAGGATATGATTATTATTGCAACTGTGAGAAACGAAGATTAAGCAATGTCCCTTCCTTTATCGATTATACTCAAAGAAAGAAGAAACTCAAAAGAAATGAGAGAGTCAAAGCTTCGCGTCACTAAAGCACGAGTCGGCTCAGGTTGGGTCAGGTAAAACTAGGGAGTGAGTTTATCGCCTCTAATTTATATTGTCAACCGGACGCTAACCGAAACTAAAATCGTATGATTTGACGGTTTTAATTTATCTTAAATTACGTTTTATGGAACCCACTCGTTCTCTAATTTTGTGTTCACCACCACATTTGGATAAAATTACAACTTACAAAATAAATAAATAACCAAAATGACTTGTAAATATGTAAAATATATTTATCTTTCAGGAAAAAATGTTTAGTGATCGTTCATTCATAACAATAAAGTTGTTTTAACAAAGAAATTAAACCTTCGAACAAACAAACACAAATGTCTAAAAAAAGATAAGACATAAATTTGACTATAAAAATCATCTAGACAAACCCAACGTTATCAGCAAAAAAAAACATCTTATTGGCAATAGATTTATATTTGTTGTTATAATCTTAATGGCATCTCAAATTGTGAAGACGATATGCAATCTCCTAGCGATTACAGCTTTATTCACGATGATGTTCTCAGCACAAATCTCACATTCGAATAAAACAGACATGTGTATCAAACACTGTGTCTCAAACCAATGTCTGAAAGAGGTCGAAAACGCTACACCTACAATGTGCGAGGCTGCTTGCAAAAAATTTTGCAATGAACAACAAACAGCTCAAGGCAAATACATTGTTCCTCCGTCCAGAAATCGGTTCTGCAGAAGGAATCCTAAAGCGTGCTTGAATTAATCTAAAACTCTCATCGTTTTGTTTCTCAATTTATGTATATGTTATTCGACATCTCATATATATACGGGTCTTGTTGTTCTTATCTGCATACTGCATTATTTTTTCCAGCTACAGAATTCTATCATATGATGTTATCATGCATCTCTATATTCTCTCTACTCGCAATTGTCGCCTCTAAAGTTCTTCTCGTTCAACTTAAATGAAACAGCCCGACTTTGGAGCCTTTCAATATTTTGTTAATTTTATTCCATTCCTTAACCAAATATTTAAAATTATAAGTAAATGGTGAACGAGAACCCCTTAAACCCTTGGATCACGTGGAACCTATGTAAAGGAAGAAATCAAAGATTTTTTTAATCAAAAGGATTTCTCAGCTGAGGAGATCACCATCAAAGCTATCAAAGACACCAAAGGGCAAGAAGCACAAGATGAAGAAAAGCTTGACAGTAAGAACAATGATCGGTGGTTCCCACAAATCGGATATTTCCCAACTCTTTGTATGCCTTTTGGGCCCAATTTATATCTATCTAAATTATACAATTGATCACGAAAAAAAATACAAACCAAATACATTTAGGTTTATAAATAACATATAAATTTCATCTGATATGTTTATCAAATTCTAATGAATTAGTAAGCACAATAAAATAGATAGAATATTTTAAAAAATGACGATGATATTTTGTTGTTTTTTATTATTTTGACGAGTACATAGAAATTAACGGAAAAAACTTAGGCGCTGTTATTCAACTCAGTATTTCAACATATTTGACTATAAAAGTTTTAGTGGATTTTAATAAATTTTTAATGATTATGTAGGATTTTAAAGTTCATAGCCATAGATTTTGTTACCGAGTTTATTGTATTTGAAAACCAATTTAAGAAAAAAAGTAACTGTCAAAAAGAGAAATAAGAAATAGATTTCGAGCAATTTTTTGTGGGTGATTCTTGTGGATCCCTTTAAATTTCTGCAATTTTGTTTCAACTGAGAAAGGTTCTTGGGATTAACTAGTGACTTGGTACAAGACAAATTACATAAATTCAAATTGATCACTATCTAAACTGCAATTTTCTTCTGTCAATAATGATCATTTTCGACCTGTTCTTAATTGCTTTTGGTTAACTGGATCTCCGACCAAGCCCACCACATATATATTATCTTTTATGTTAGCACTTGTGATAGTTATTATCTTTATTGTAAAATTATAAATAATAGGCAATTGATAGTTTTGTCATTCGTATATGTAAGAGCAATCTTTTTTTTTACATTGCTACATAGACAGAGTTTTGTAATTTGTTAAAAACATATGTATATGATGAAATGTGGTAACTCATTTCTAAAATGAAAATTTATGGAATTGAACGATAATGAGAGAGGAAGTAGGTGTTTTTGTCCTTCCAATCCATCTTGCAAAACCTCCATTTTCCTTGTATTGGGATCCCAATCTCGCTTCTCCAAAGAATACTAGCCAAGACTTCAATACGAAGAAAGTTTATAGAAGGTGTCCATATAATCGTAAAATTGTAGGTTAAAGTGGTGCATCACGTTCTTAAACTACAGTTTTACCCATATAATCATATAATTGAACGAGACACCAATTCCATAAAATTGCAAATCTCGTGCTAGTTTACAGAAGGTTCATCATCAGTCTTTAGCAAGAGCAACAACCCATGTGAGAATTGGGAAATTTTAGGATTAGGTTTGGAGATCTTCAATTTGACGACTGCAAACGACTTTTGTTTTTAGTTTTAATTGAAAATGATAATTGATTATTTGGATTTCAGAATCCTCACAAAATATATGTGATTTGTTCATCTGCATTCTTCTTCTAGTACTGTTAGAAAACTGTTTCATGATTAGTTTCTCTCTTCTGTTGAGCAATCTTGGCGCCTTTCTCCACCTCTTTATCACTCTCGTGTTGCTCTGCATATGTTTCATAGAAAGCTCAAGTTTCTAAAACCTATCCTTCGTTCTCTAAATAAAACCCATTACGGTGGTCTACCAAACAGAACCAAGGCTGCTTTTGATGATCCTTGTACCAAACAAGTTGTTCCTCTTCACTCTCCCAGTGTTTCTTCTTTCAGTGAAGCTTCTGCTACTTCTTCTCGCTGGCACCATTTAGCTCTCATTGAGGAACACCGTCAAAAGTCAAGGATAAAATGGCTAAATGATGGTGACCAAAACTCATCTTTTTCACCGTGTTAGTCAGTCATGTGCAGCTCGTAATGCTATCAGGAGACTGTCTTTGAACTCTGGAGAAATAGTTACTGATCCGTTGACTATAAAGCACACTGTTGTCTCTCACTTTCGTAATTTCTTACAGCAAGAGTCTCCTTCTCTCTCGGAGTCCCAGGTCCAAGATATGTCTGCTCTTATTGATTTCAAATGTCCTGCCTCTTAATCCAGCTGTTTGGTAGCTCATGTTTCTGTTGAAGAGATAAGATCGACTACTTTCTCTATGCCCACTAACAAAGCTCGAGGACCTGATGGCTTCTTTGTTGGATTTTCCAAGGGTGCTTGGCCAATCAACTTGCCATTGTAGTTCAGTCTTTCTTCTTGTATGGTTTTCTCCCTACATGTGTTAATGCTACTGCCATTGTAGACCGCTTGCTTACTCCTTCTGTAGAGTTGAACTTGTTTATGGCCTTGATACTTCTTTTTGGTATGACAATTGGTGTTCCTTTGGCAAGCTTATTGATGTTATAGGATGTGCATGAACTAGATATTTTGGCATTTCCCGTAATGTTTCAGTTTGAGAGGCTTTCTCTCCCTCTGCTGCTTGGCTCCCCCATGCCTCTCGTTCTCGATATTTTTCAGATCTCATTTCCCACATTCGGTCTCTTCCGCCTCTTGCAGCTACTAGGGCTGATAATATCTTATGGAAGCATTCTGATACTGACTTTAAAACCATTTTTATCATGGTATAAGAGCAAGACTCAATACTCTACACAATTGACGATGGCAACAATACCGCTGCGACTACAAAGAGATCGGAGGTGAGGAGAACCATATCACTATATGATTTAACAGCTGCGGATAATCTAGGAGCGATTATATTGTATCCACTGCACTTCTCTCTAGGAAGAAGTTTGGATTTTTGGATGGTACAATCAATAAACCATCGAAATGATTCTCCAGATTTAGAAGACTGGATTCCTATCGATGTTTTGCTTGTCTAATGGATCAAGATGTCAATCAATCCAAAATTAAGAACCCACATCTCACATCGTGATGTTACAAGAGATTTATGGGAACATCTCAAGAAACGTTTTTTAGTGTCAAGTGGACCAAAGAACGAGAAGATATTTGATGTGTCTGCATTTTAGCATATTTTAGGGACATTATTTAGCATATTTTGCATTCATACATGCACTATTATTATTGTTTTAGGTCCTTTTAATTCTATTATGAGTATTTGGTATTGGGCATTGCATACATTGCATAAAAGTAGAATTTAGGTACTTCAAGAGCTTATTATGGAGTATTTTGGACTACAAGAAAACTCGTGGGTGAATCAATCGGCCTAGAGTTGAAGTTCATGATGTGATCTAGAAGATTTGGTATATCTCACTCACGCTCGACCAACATGCTCGACCACAACCTGGTCGAGCGGTTTTTCGCCCACAAAAACGTTGACTTTTTCCAGAGTTGACTTTTTAGAGTTTTTTGTAAAAAAGTCTATAAATACCCCCTTAATGTAAATAGGCAAACCCTATACTTTTTTACTTTTCTCTTAATCACAAAATGACTTTTTCTCTTGTAATCTCTCTCTCTTGAATCTAAGATCCTTGTTGATCTTTTGGTTATTTGATTTTCTGCTTTTAATCATTGTTGTTCATCTCTTCTTGATCTATCTTTTGATGTTAATGATTTATAATTCTGGGTTTATGTTCTTCATCATGAATTTTGAGTAGATCCATTAGGGTTATTGAGGCGATGGTCAGACTAGAGTAGATCTAGGAATTTCGAGACTTGTTTAGGGTTGATTAGGCTTAGATCTCTTCAATTTAAGTGTCCTTAATGCCTATTTCTCTTTTATCAATTGAAATCTGATGGTTTGGTGTTTCCCACCCACAAGGTGTTTGTGTAAATGCTTGAATGAACTTAGGTTGAAATAGTTTCTCCTAGCTCAAGAGATTGATTGTCTAGGGTGCTAATAGGCTTTGTTAGGTCTGTGTTCATTGCCTCTTGAGCCTCCAATCGTTGGTGAGAATCAAATCTGGTTGTGGTTCAATAGAGGTCTCATTGCATGAGAATGAATGTGATTGATGTGATTCCTTGCCTAAAGGTCATCTAAATATGTTGATAAAAAAGTCTGGAACCCCTAGGAATGCTTTGATCATTGATCCCTAACCTCAAAAATCCATTTTCTCCCTTAATTTTTGTGATCATTCTTGCTCTGTTTTTAGGTTAAAACTCTGTTTAGGGTTGCTCATTTTTTGCACATTACTCTGTTTCGTTTGCTCTGTTTTCGTGCCCTGTTTTTGCTCTGTTTTCGTACTCTGTTTTTATGCTCTGTTTTGATACTCTGTTTTATTGCTCTGTTTTCATCTAGTCTAATTCGCACCAAAACACTTACCTTAATCATGATTGGCTTGGATTAGGTTGAGTAGATTGTATTCTGATTGACTAGTTGCTAGCCCAGTTCGATTGACACCATATTGTACTGCATTGATCACATATAACAGTAGGTTTATTTGATAGTAAAACTATGTCATCAAATTGACACCGTTGCCAAATGGGTCATAGCTAGCTACAATTAGGGTTATCACTTTCCTGAGACCAAGTTCTAGTGTGTGTTCTGATAATTCTGTTCTTTATAGCTTGTTTCTGGGTTTTGGCTGCTTTGCAAGAACACTCGATCACGACGCTCGACCACCACAGCTCGAGCGCCGTGATTTTCTCATTTCCCAGAACACTCGACCCTAACACTCGATCAACTCTTGGTCGAGTGTCTGTTTCTGCTGTCATGACCCACTTGCATGCATATCAGATCCAAGGGTAGTGAAAATCTCATTTCATACTCGGACAACATAGACTGGTAACCTTGTGCACATTTGCGGGTATAGTGTAATAGATTGAACGATGAGCTTCAAGATCAGGTTGAGATGGAAGACCAGGCACAAGCTACTGAGCTAGGACCTCGTCCTAGGCACACACGACACATTGGAGCTGGGGCTGCTCCCAGTATTCACACTCAACGCCATGGAATTGTTCCACCTGCTATTGCCAACAACAACTTTAAGATTAAGAGTGGTATGATCTCCATGGTACAGAACAACAAATTCCATGGTTTGCAATATGAGGATCCGCTGGATCATCTTGATGAGTTTGAGAGACTAACCAGTTTAACCAAGATTAATGGGGTTAGTGAGGATGCTTTGAAGCTTAGGTTGTTTCCTTTCTCTCTTGGAGACAAGGCTCACATGTGGGAAAAACATTTGCCTCAAGGGTCTATTACATCTTGGGATGCTTACAAACATGCTTTACTGAGCAAATTTTTCTCCAATTCCAAAACTGCAAAGCTTCAAAATTCTATCTCTGGTTTCAAGCAAACCAATTCTGAAAAAATCTCTGAGGCATGGGAACGATTCAATATGTACCAATCTCAATGCCCTCATCATGGGTTCAGTACTAAGTCACTTCTTAGTACTCTCTACAGGGGCATTCTTCCCAATATTCGAATGTTGTTTGACACATCAAGCAATGGGAACTTTCTGAACAAGGATGTGGATGATGGTTGAGAACTTAGCCCAAGCAGATGGGCAGTACAGTGAAGACTATGATCGGACTTCTCGGGGTACAGCTGATCCTGACATGGTTAGTAGGAAGGAACTCAAAGCCATACAAGACAAGCTGGATAGGTTGCTCTCAGTTCATCAAAAACCAGGTGGATCATGTGAGTGAGGCAGAACAGGTTGTAGAGGATGAAGATCAGGTAGAGGAGGTTAGTTTTGTGCAGAATCAAGGTAACAGTTATAGGCCATACAACAGCTACAAACCCAACCCTAACCTCTCCTACACGAGCACCAATGTGGCGAAACCCCAAGATCAGGTGTATCCACAAAAACCGCATAACCAGGCTCAATCCAAACCCTTTGTCCCCAAACCACAGTATTAGCAAACTCATCATCACCCTCCTTTTGTACTGGATATGAATCCAAAAACCCTACCTAACCCCAACAAAACCATGAGGTTATCGACATCTTGCAGCAAATCCTCAAAGGTCAGACAGCTACAGCCTCTAAATTAACCAAGAAGTTTGTTGAGGTACACACTAAGATTGATGCTTCCCATAATGACATCCACTGCAAGTTTGAGACTCTTAATGTCCGCCTCAAGTATGTAGAGAATCAGCAAGGCTCCTCATCTGCTGTGAAACCCACTGGACAACTACCTAGAAAAGCAGTTCAGAACCCTAAATAGTATCACGCCAACGCCATTACACTCCATAGTGGCCGTGAGTTACTGATCCGTGCTGAAGATGCAGATGCCACTGAGGACAGTGTCATTCAGGATGGGGAGGATAACTTGGTCGAAGATCAGACAGAAATCAGCACAAAACCGCCCAATCTGCCAACGCTTGACCACGACGCTCATCACCACCTGGTCAAGTGTCGCCTTCAAAAACTGCCCAATCTGCCAACGCTCTACCACGACGCTCATCACCACCTGGTCGAGTGTCGCCTTCTGAAACCAAAAAGCCAAGTGACTTGCAGAATGAACCAAAGTCGTTTGCTTCACCCCCTTTCAAACCCCAACTTCCTTTCCCACAGAGATTCAAGAAAGATGTTGCAAACAAGTACAAGGCTCTCTTTGAAAAACAGATGAGGGATATTGAGGTGAAAATACCAATACTAGATGCCTTCATGCTAATGTTCCATTACGAGAAGTTTTTCAAAGATGCAGTCAAGGAAAGAACACAAGAATGGTAAAATTCGTTTGAGACTGTACACTCGATCATGAAGCTCGATCACCATATGGACGAGTGTCATGATTCAGCCCTAGATTATCCACGCTCGATCAGAACACTCGACCACACCTCAGTCGAGTGTTAAAATCCGGTGAATCCTAACGATTGGTCAGAGCTCAAATCGCCAAAAGTGAATCTCAAACCGCTCCCCTTGGGGCTCAGGTACGCATTTCTTGGACCTAACTCAACATACCCGGTAATTGTGAATGATGCATTGACTGATGATGAGTTAGGAATGCTGCTTGCTGAATTGAAACGGTTTAGGAAAGCCGTAGGGTATTCATTATCTGACATTAGGGGAATTTCACCTGACTTATGCACTCATAGGATTCACCTTGAAAATGAATCCTACTCTAGCAGGGAGCCTCAAAGGAGATTAAATTCAAACTTGAAAGAGGTTGTTAAGAAGGAAATCTTAAAATTGCTAGATGCTGACATTATTTACCCAACTTCAGATAGTAAATGGGTATCTTCTGTGCAATGTGTGACCAAGAAGGGAGGAATCATTGTTGTTAGGAATGAGAATGATGATTTGATTCCCACTAGGACTCTCACAGGGCATAGGATGTGCATTGACTTTAGGAAATTGAATTCTGCATCTAGGAAAGATCAGTATCCTTTACCTTTCATTGATCAAATGCTAGAGAGGTTGACTAATCACTCATATTATTGTTTCCTTGATGGATATAGTGGATTTTTCCAGATCCATATACATCCTAATGATCAGGAAAAGACAACATTTACTTGCCTTTATGGCACATTTGCATATAGGAGAATACCATTTGGTCTATGTAATGCACCTGCTACATTTCAACGTTGCATGACTTTGATTCGAATCTGATTGAGGAGATGGTTGAGGTGTTCATGGATGATTTCTCAGTCTCTGGCTCTTCTTTCTCCTCTTGTTTGCCAAATTTGTGCAGAGTTTTATCTAGGTGTGTTGAAACAGACATTGTGCTCAATTAGGAAAAGTGCCACTTCATGGTACGAGAGGGTATCGTTTTAGGTCATAAGATATCATAGAAAGGCATCGAGGTTGAAAAAGCCAAGATAGAAGTGATGGTTCAGCTACAGCCTCCCAAAACAGTTAAGGATATCCGGAGTTTCTTGGCACATGCGGGGTTCTATAGGCGTTTCATTAAGGATTTTTTGAAGACAGCTAGATCTTTAACCCAACTCCTCTGTAAGGAAACAGAGTTAATCTTTGATGAAGAGTGTCTTAAAGCATTTCTAGAGCTTAAAGAAGCTTTAGTGACAGCACCTATTGTTCAAGCACCAAATTGGACTCTCCCTTTGAGATAATGTGTGATGCTAACGATAATGCCGTTGGAGCAGTTCTGGGACAAATGAAGGATAAAAAGCCCAATGTTATATACTATGCTAGCAGAACATTGGATGAGGCACAAGTGAAGTATGCCACGACATAGAAAGAATTGCTTGCTGTGGTGTTTTCCTTTGAGAAATTCAGGTCTTATTTGGTTGGGTCGAAGGTCATAGTATATACAGACCATGCAGCTCTGAGGTACTTGATGAAGAAGAAGGATACTAAGCCTAGACTGCTTAGGTGGATTTTACTGCTGCAGAAATTTGATATGGAAGTGGTAGACAAGTCTGGGGTAGAAAACGGTGTTGTGGATCATCTATCTAGGATGCAGGTGAAAGGATCTCTACCAATGGACGATGATATGCTAGAGGAACATCTTTTGAGCTTTTCCATCAGACACTCGACCTCGACGCTACCACCATAAGGTCGAGCGTCCAATTACTAGCCGGATGGGATGTTTTTTGATTGGTTCGAGACTTGCTGGGACTTGTTTGCCATGGTATGCCGATCTGGTGAACTTTTTGGTAGGAGGGGAACTACCTAAGACTTTGAACTATTACCAAAGAAAGAAATTCCTCAGGGATGTCAAACAGTATTTTTGGGATGAACCATATCTCTACAAGAAAGGATCTGATGGGCTTTTCAAGAAGTGTGTGTTTAGGGAGAAAGTTAAAAGGATATTGGAACATTGTCATGGATCTGCATATGGTGGTCACTTGTCAACGTTCAAGACAACATAGAAGATTCTTCAATCCGGGATATGGTGGTCATCCATCTTTAGGGACTTCCAAGAGTTTATATCTAGATGTGACCCTTGCCAGAGGATGGGCAGTATAGGAAAGAGGAATGAGATGCCTCAGAATCCAATCTTGGAGATAGAAGTGTTCGATTGTTGGGGAATTGATTTCATGGGACCTTTTAACCCACCATCTTTGGGGAATATCTACATTCTGGTTGCTGTATATTGTGTTTATAAGTGGGTGGAAGCCATTGCATGCCCCACAAATGATGCAAAGATGGTGCTAAAGCTATTCAAGCACATCATATTTCCCAGATTTTGAAGTGCCAAGAGTTGTGATCAGTGATAGAGGATCCCATTTCATCAACAAAGTTTTTGAGAGGTTGCTCAAGAAACATGGGGTTAGACACAAGGTGGCAAATCCATATCATCCCCAAACCAGTGGGCAGGTTGAAGTGTCCAATAGACAGATCAAGTATATTCTAATGAAGGTAGTAGAGATATCAAAGCGTGATTGGGCCGCCAGATTGGATGATACTCTTTGGGCCTATAGGACAGCTTTTAAGACATCTATTGGGAGAACGCCTTTTCAACTACTCTATGGGAAATCATGCTATTTGCCGGTTGAGCTCTAGTATAAGTCGATTTAGGCCACTAAGCTTCTGAAATTCGATTTCAAGACAGCCCAATAAAAGAGGCAAACGGATCTGCATGAATTAGAGGAGATCAGACTTGAGGCATATGATAGCTCTAAGGTGTATAAGGATCACACCAAGGCAGCTCATGACAAGAAGATTCAGTTAAAGACAATCACAGCTGGTGATCACGTGCTTCTCTTTAACTCTAGGCTCAAGCTGTTTCCGGGTAAACTTAGATCGAAGTGGTCTGTTCCGTTTAACGTACTACATGTTATGCCCTATGGAGATGTTACCTTGACCAACGATAAAGGAGAAGGTTTACAGTGAATGGCCATAGAGTTAAGCCATAATTGGCTGACTGCACGATTCCCGAGGGAACTTCGGTTCTTCTCGATGAGACACCTCATCTCCAATGAATATGAGGGAGTCAAGCTCGAGACCATAAACGAGTGCAGTTGGGAGGCGATCCCAAAGGTATCCTCTCCACATACATTATGTCTTGCATTTACATTAGGCATATTCAACTTCTTTTTGGTAATCTTATAGGTTTGATCTTTAATTGCATTTATTTTATCTTGCTTGCATTTGGAAGGTTTTTTGTACGTTTTGCAGGAAGGTGGGGCCTAGATAGGATAACTGGGACCCGAACCGACAGGATGGGAAAACGCTCGACCAAGTCTGGTCGAGGGTCCCACTCGAGTGTCAGTTTTCATGGGATAGACTGACACTCGACCAAGTCTGGTCGAGCGTGATGCTCGAGTGTCCCATTCTCTTGTCAAATTTGAGGCGCACCTATAACTACCAAAAGCTTCAAAATCGTAGACATTTATTGCGAAAAAGAGGAAAAAGGAGTCAAATCTTTCTTTAATGCAATATATTTTATATTTAATGTGAAAAGACTTGATTTGATCTTAATTTGAATTTCAAATTTGAAAAGATTTGAAAAGATTTCCCTCTTATCTTCAGCTCCCTATTTAAGGAGAAGATCCTCTCCCTTCTCATTCACACCAATTCTCATTCTCTTACTAAACTCTTTCTCTAATTTTTCTCTCACTTTTGCAAAAGCTTTCTCGTGGTCCGAGTGAAGAAGGTTTCAAAGGTTACTTCTTGCCAAGCACTGCTCATTCTGCCGCCCAGACGCAACGCTCGACCACTTACCGATCGAGCGTCCACCTCGAGCATCTATTTTCTCCTCCTTTTCCGGTGAATCACCACCATGTCCGACCAAAAAGCTAATCACGCAAGTCTCCTCCGACTTAAGGCCAAACACAATGCCAGGTTCAGCAACTAACCTCAGCAAGGAGAGTCTTCCAGGAGCAGACTCAAACCTGATAAAAAGGAACGAAGAAGGTTGGTGATTCGATCAGCTAGTGAGTCGGAGGAAGAGCTGGAATAAATGGATGAAGATGGTCCTGAATTGGGACATGCAGAGGACGCAGAGGAGGAAATCGAAGCAGATCTCGTGGAAGAGACACTCCATGAAGCTAGATATGGTGACCAAGAAGCTGAGGAGAGAAGGGAGATCATTCTGGCTGAGATGAGTGAGAAAGAGATGAAGAAGAAGCACAACATGGAAAGAGCTCTTAACGATCTGCGAATGATGGATTTTGTGGGAACCCGCTATCCATGCAAGGAGGCATTAACTGCTATGGGGTTGACTAGGGATGTGGATCTGATGCTGCAGAACTGTGGGTTGTCCATGTTTGTCTCTCATCTAGAACGGGCTTACAAGGATGAAACCATCTAATTCCTTGCCACAATCCAGATCGTTCTCTATGATGCATATAATGTGGGTCTTCAAGAGAAGCAAGGTGGCGAATATCTCATCTTCACAATCAGGGGGCAAGATTACCAGTTCACTTTTAGAGCACTTTGGGACTTGTTCCGATTCCCAAGAGCCGAATCGGAGAATCATGGGCCGGATTTCGACAGAGCTTAATTGGAGGATCTATGGCGCACCATAGCCTCAACAAGGAGTAGGTACTATCAACCTTGGAGAGGTGGAGATGTTGGTGACTGCACTCAAGGATATTGTGGGAACAACGAGTGACGGTTCCCCCATTGTAAGAGACAGAAACGAGGTCGGTCTAACTATCCAGTTTGCCAATCAGCTTGCTACATATCGAGATTGGGCAAGGAATAATAGCTCCGGCGGACATGATGGCAAAATCACTGTCGGGGGTCTCATGACTTGCATTCTAGAACCTCGCTAAATGGATATCGATCATTTGAGGAGGTGTTTGTTCCTATCCACTGCAATGGTGCAAGGTAAGCATGTCTACTCGTTCCATCATCTACGTAGGCCAAATGCTTTTCTACTTTTGTCCAACAGAGAGTATACATCGATAAGAATGGGGCGGAACACAGACTTCAACCCACCATTGGAAGCCTTGTACGATCCCAACGGTCCTCCACCACCTTCATCACCTACAGACAGTGACGAGGTAGAGCCCGAGGCATACTGCTTCGAACAATTCACTCTGTCACCACGACAAGGAGCCCCGATGAAATAATCCCATAAGCATATTGGCCTGCTGCAAAAGATGAACAAGTGGCTCATGAAGAAGGTCAAGAAGCTGGTTGCTAGTGATGAGGCTATGATACGAGAGAATGAGGAGTTGGACAGAAGGATAGCAGCTTTGGAAAGGGATAGAGGTCAATCATCAGGGCCAATTCGTCCAAGGCGTGCTTTTGTATCTATAGATCGTGAAAAGGAGCAACAACCAATACCAGTCACGCACTCCTCTGCAAACGTCGCAGCATTCTCGTACAGAAGGCCACTCAACCCAGGAGCTGCAAGCTCGAGCCAGGCGCTCGAGCAACACCAGGTCGAGCGTCAGCCAGAACACTCGACCGGCACGCTCCACCGCAGGGAGCCTGAGTGTCGACAAAAGAGTGGCGGTTACACGCTCGAGGCTATGCACGCGATGGCAGCCCACTATTGGAACCTTTGAAAGGTATAAAACTCCTTCCCTTCATTGTATATACCATTGCATATTTTCTTTTGACTTGCTGGTCTAGGATCCTCTTTCGGGCTTTTATACACACAAGAGACTGTGTGATTTAAGTTTTGGGGGAGGGTTCTAGAGGATATTTGACTTTGTTTTCTGTGATTCTTAGTTTTGATTTTCTTCATTTCATCATCTGCATTTCATTTAAGGCATAGAAAAACCAAAAATATTTTTGTTAGCATATTTGTTCATTTGCATATCATTTAAGCCATAGAAACCCCATAAAATTTTCAAAAACCATGAAAAAACATCAATCAAAAACAAATTGTTCATGTAGCTGCATTGCATTCATATAGGATTGAGTATAGATTTTTTGGAATCATCTTGCTAATGATAGACAGTCTTGCTAGGTTGATTGGCTAGTAACCATAGTGAACTCTTGGACTTGCGTTCTTCCTTCTTGAACACTGATTGGTAGATCGTTGACCTTAGAAACCGGTGCTTATATTGTGTCTCAAAAAAGACCAGATTTGTTTCCTCATAATTGAATTTAATTTTTGCCAAATTAGGGGCTTGAGATGCATTGCATAAGATCCTTCCTTTGGTTCAGCTAGCTAAGTAGAAAGAAAAGCATAAAAAATAATAGAATCATCCTTCTTACAACTCAGCTCGCATAATATGGTCTAAGATGAACGGGGATTGTGCGTACACCCGTACTTTCTTGTGTTCATTGATGAAACAATTCTGATGTTGCCTAAGATGAACCGGGATTGTGCGTAAACCCGTACCTTTTTTGTTTCATTGATAAAGCTAATACATTCATGCCTAAGGTGAATCGAGATTATGCGTAAACCCGTACTTTTTTGTGTTTCATTGATAAAGCTGGAGCAAATAAGTATGAGTTCAAGCAAAAGTAGGAGTTGAAATAAGAAGTGATTTAGTGTCTAGCTGAATTTGGGGAAGTTGAATCCGAAGGTCTTTGATCAATAGCCCCTCTTGCGATCTGCACCTTTAGAAATAGGTTTCAAATCTAAGTTTCTTAGAGTCCAGTCTGTTATAGATCTCCATATCATCCATCTCTCTTAACTTTCTTTCTGACTTCTACTCTGTCAAATAGAGAGAAGCTTCTATTTATAGGCCCTAGCGAAGCAGCCCTTTATTATTAGTATTATTATCTTAACTTAATTACTATTCTTACGTAACACGATTCCCGGAAAAAAAGATGGAACAACCTTAAATTTAGTACGCTGAATAATTAAGTACGCTGAATAAGTATCCCCTGGATAAAGGCCCCGCCCCTAAAAATAAAAGAGTCATTTTTGGCGGGTATTGCCACGCGGCTTAATTACGACCACTCCCTCAGGAATAAGAGGCAATAATAGAACGCATTGCATATATTGCATAAGGGTGGATTTTAGGTACTTCAAGAGCTTATTATGGAGTATTTTTGGACTACAAGAAGACTCATGGGTGAATCAATCGGCCTAGAGTTGAAGTTCAGGACGTGATCTAGATGATTTGGCATATCTCACTAACGCTCGACCAACATGCTCGACCACCACCTGGTCGAGCAGTTTTTCGCCCACAAAAATGTTGACATTTTCCAGAGTTGATTTTTTAGAGTTTTTTGTTAAAAAATATAAATACCCCCTTAATGTAATTAGGCAAACCCTAGACGTTTTTACTTTTCTCTTAATCACAAAAGGACTTTTTCTCTTGTAATCTCTCTCTCTTGAATCTTAGATCCTTGTTGATCTTTTGGTTATTTGATTTTCTGTCTTTAATCATTGTTGTTCATCTCTTCTAGATCTATCTTTCGATGTTAATGATTTATAGTTATGGGTTTATGTTCTTCATCATGAATTTTAAGTAGATCCATTAGAGTTCTTGAGGAGATAGTCAGATTAGAGTAGATCTAGGAATTTCGAGACTTGTTTAGGGTTGATTAGGCTTAGATCTCTTCAATTTAAGTGTCCTTAATGCCTATTTCTCTTTTATCAATTGAAATCTGATGGTTTGGTGTTTCCCACCCACAAGGTGTTTGTGTAAATGCTTGAATGAACTTAGGTTGAGATAGTTTCTCCTAGCTCAAGAGATTGATTGTCTAGGGTGCTAATAGGCTTTGTTAGGTCTGTGTTCATTGCCTCTTGAGCCTCCAATCGTTGGTGAGAATCAAGTCTGGTTGTGGTTCAATAGAGGTCTCATTGCATGAGAATGAATGTGATTGATGTGATCTCTTGCCTAGAAGTCATTTAAATAGGTTGATAAACAATTCTGGAACCACTAGGAA
>JAKUCM010007124.1:0-26493 GCA_023374145.1 Lepidium sativum | reverse complement strand
TATATTCTGTTATCTTCAGGGAACAACTGATTTGAGATTATTTTATAATAGAAATTCTAGTGTCGATCTAGTTAGTTTTGCAGATGCAGACTATTTATCAGACCCACATAAAGTCCGATCGTAAAACCGGATATGTTTTCACCATTGGAGGCACTACAATTCCTTGGTGTTCCCAAAAATAGACTTTGGTTACTACTTTCTCAAATCATGCTGAAACAATTGCAATTCATGAAGCATGTAGAGAATGTGTGTGGCTCAGATCTATGACTCAACATATACAAGACGCAAGTGGAATAATCATAAATAAAGAGCCAACAAAAGTGTTTGAAGAAATGATGCATATGTCGCCCAACTCAAAGAAGGTTATACTAAGAGTGACCGAACGAAACATATCCCCCATAGGTTTTCTCTTACACTTGAGAACTCAAGAGAAATCAAGAAGTGAATATTCAATATGTTCGTTCAGCAGACAATGCAACAGATCTATTCACAAAAGCGCTTCCCATTACAACATTCAGAAAACATGTTCATAGTATCGGAATGCATCAATTACGAAATTTATGATACCATCATTTCAAGGGGAGATTATGTCACTATAATCTTTTTTCCTCGTCACAGTTTTTATCCCACTGGGTTTTTCCATGATAAAGTTTTTAATGAGTCAGTGCGTAATAAATAATTGACGATAGGTAATTAAGGTGGAGTGTTATAAATATGTAGATTTAATAATTATCTATACTATATATATAATAAATATGTATAAAAAATATCTATATTATTTTATTATATATAAATTGAGATTGTCTCAACACTTGTACCAAATTGAAAGAAAATAAAAGATAAGATAATATGTTACATATATTTCACTCTTCTCTCTAGTTTTTTACTTTTAATTTTATTTACATAATAATATAATATATTAGATAGTTAATTTTATAACAGTAATATTATTATTTTGGTCAAGAATCTAGACTAATTTGTGCAGACAGTTAATTTCACAAAAAAATTTAGACTAATTTTTGGATGTTAATTTAGTAGTCACGACTTTAAAAGAGAAAATATAAATAAATAATGAAGAAGTTAAATTTCTGATTTTATATATTTTTATGGGAATTTGATTTAAGGTAATAACAGTAATTTCACATAGTTCAATTTGACATTAACATTATTTTAAAATTTTAGTTTTTGAAGAAGAAGTTTTTTTGGTTAAATGGTTAAACATTAGTTTTTACTCTTTTATTTACTGAAATTTGATTTTAGATGATTGTATATTCATTTGTTTGAAATTTAGACAAATTTAAATAATGGATTAGGCCTTATCAATAGTAGAAGAAAAAACAGAGGGACATAACTCATAAGCCAAGTAGTGTTCTTATTACAATTGCAAGTTCTATTACACGAACGTTACTAAAAAGATTATTGTTTCTGACAGAGAAACACGTTATTTGATAAACATTATAGCTTGTTGAAAAGAAGTAGACAGATAGTACTAAGTAACAAATTTAAACTGGTCGATTTGAATGTTTTGGATTTCAAGTTTACGAAAATCACTTCTGTTTCTACTGACATAGAACTTACCCCATTTATAACCTTTATATTTTGGAGGATTTTCAGGACTCACAAGCTCTTCTAATGGCTTCACTTCGACATCATGTGAAGGCAATAAGAAGAATGGTATAGAGTATCTTTCTCTTGTTGTGTTCACTACCACTCTATGCTCTGCACTCCAATACTTATCATTGCTCCATACTTCCATTCAATTACCAATGTTGATGACAAGAGCATTGGGTACTGGTCTAATTGGAAACCAAACACCGTCTGATCTACGATTCACTTGTAATCCTCCAACTTCATCTTGAGCCAATAGACTTATAACGTCTGCATCTTTGTGATGGCCTACACCTAAAGCTAGGTCAGGTCTTGGACATGGTGGATAACGATTTATCCTAAAGAAACTCATTTGTTCTTTAAAGTAATCATGAAATCGCTCTTTTAGTAAGCCTAAGCTTAATGAGATGAGTTCTAAAAGCTTTAACGCAAGATTTTCAGCGTGTCTTACATATTCTTCACATGCTTCCCTAAAATTCAATTTTTTTTAAAAAAAGAGAGATTAGTCAAGGTAACATGAATCTTTTAATATTCATCGAATATTATGTAGTTTATGTAAGTTGTACGTGATTATTTATTAAATTGGCTGGTAAATGATGCGTTGGAAGATAAGGTTCAGGTGACTCATTTACGGCTAAAAGTTATGATAATTTAGGTTTCAAGTTTGGATTCATTTATTGTTTTGATATTTTTTTGGCTTAAACTAGTAGGCAAAAATTAACAACAAGAAGGAAAATAGAACTAATTTCTTGTAATAATAGTATTTATATGAAATACTTATTAATCATGAATAAAGATTTTACCTATTAATTATGAATTAAATTTCTATCCGTTAAAACGTGAGAACCGATTGTTTTTTTAATCAATAACTTTCATATTAATGGACAAATATATGGAATTCTTAACTTGTTTCTTTATACATTTGAGACTATTCATTTTTCGATGATAAAAAAATGTTGATTTCTAAAATCAATGATCAGGGTTGAAAAATAGATCAAATAATAAACGGTTAAAACTAAAATATACGATCCCAACCATATATTAAATTCTGTCTTATGCTTTTTTACCAGTATACTTTTAGAACATTTATTATGAATGGTTTTGTTTGATTTCCCGAATGGTATATATCTATCAATTGTAAATAACACATCAACTAGTATCTCAATAATAAATATATAATGAATGTACCCTTTATCATATATAGAGATTTATGATACGGGATGTCATTAACCTGTAAAGTATAATAAGTTTGCAAAATACTTTCTAAATCAAAATATAAATTGTTTGACACGAAAAAATGGAAAGTACCTGAAATCAGAAGGAAATAGAGGCCATGTGTTATGAACAACTCTTAAACCTTGATCTTGAGGATCTGTGGAAGAAGGAATAACCATTGGATCTTTGAAATAAATATCAAAAACTTCTTTCCAATCTCTAACGTTCTTAGTATGTTCTCCATCGTGATACCCAACTGGATTCACTTCGTCTCTCTTCACCTTTATCTTCTCTTCCATTGGCAAATCGAAAAACTTTTTCACAGTCTTCTCCAAGAGTTGTCTTGCTTCACAAGGTACTCCATGATTGATCACCTGGAAAAATCCCCAGTTTTCACAGGCTTCTCCAATCTCTGAGATCACATTTTGGACGTCTTCAGGGTTATCGAGGCGTGAGAGATCGATCACTGGTATTTCTTCGGGTTGGTTAGGGATGAAATTTGAATCTGATCTATCCTCTGGTGCTTGTATGTAACTTGGATCAAGATCCTCCATTTTTGGAAAAGTGAAAGATGTTTTGAGTCTTATGAAAAAGCTTATGTTGTGTTTGAGTGCATACGACGGGAATGTTGCTTCTTATAAACAACTTTTTACTTTATTTTTAATATAAGAAAGTAGGATTATATGTAAATCAATTTTGTGTGTTATGTTAATGTTTTTTGATATAAGATCCACATCATGATAAAATAAAATAGAATAAAACTATTACTTTTTTTTCTTTGACCAATTCAGGCGCTGATATTACTTTCGTTGAATGATTTGCAAATCCATTATTGTGTCGGCTATTATAAAATATTAAGGATTATGAAGTAGTGATATATTTTTGTTTTTAATACTCTGTTTATTTGTTAATCTTGAGTTTGTGTTACAATCAGATATTAATAATGGTCAGATTTGTATACAATAATAATAGGTGACACATTCCTAATGCTTGTTTTTTATCTAGAAAGTGATGGAGTTCAATTATTACTTTTTTCTTTCTTTCAAACAGAGGAGACTTTCTATATTAAAATATTAGGGACGTCCAAAATATGATAGTTACCAATAAAGACCAGAAATTTAAACTAATTTGGTCTGCCTAACGAAATCAAATCAACGATATAAATTAATTAGACGTCGATGTATAGACAAACTTAAGTGTTTTCATTCTCAATTGGTAAGTTTTTTTCTTCTTCTAAGCTTACAAATAAAGATGCTGATATATAACACCATCTCCATCCATAGGTCTCTAATATTAAGTTTCTTATTCACAAAAAATTAATAATTTAATATAATTTATTATTTTAATTAAATTTTAATCATTAAAAATAAATGGAGCAATAGAAATCATCCACATACTCATTTTAGAGTATATTTTTTTTTTGTCAACTAGCATACTGGCTTAGGGGGTTCGATCACTGGTGCCTTGAGGATTTGTAAAGTGACAACACCACTGTGCCACCTCTCCTCGACATTTTAGAGTATATTTAAGAGACTATAATTCTCCTCTCTCTTCTATTTTCATTATTTTCTATTTTTTTATTTGTAAGAAACTCTACTAAAATATTCTAATTGGTCTAAACATTCCGAAAATGTTAATGGTTATTACGTGTTTGGAAATTGAAGAGATGAATTTTGAAAGAACATGTGAATCTAGAAAAGGTAGGAAAAACAAAAGAAATAAATGACTTTACACTATAAATATAGCATTACAGATGTGTTTAATGGTTGAGTTTTGAAATTTTCACTTCTACAAATCTACTTTCAGATTAGAACTGTCAAATAATAAAGGAGTGTATTTTGTTTCTTTTAACATTTGTTACAAACTTGGTTAATTGAAAACTTTTTGGACCAAAATGTAAATATTAAAATTGTTTGGTTTAGTAGCCTTGGAACATCGGTGGTGGTGGTGAAGCATATTGGTGTCCAATGTTTGGTGGGAGGATGAAGTCATCGTCTCCGTCATTATTTTTTGGTGGTGATGCTGTTACATCTGGCGATGGTTTTGAAGATGATGGTGATGGCGAAGGAGTAATAGGGACCGATTGTTTTGGTGCTTCAACTGATGGAACTGACTCGGAGTTTGGTGACGGAGATGGCCTTAAAAAGGATACTGGTGATTCATCTGATTCTGATGGTGCTTCAGAGTCCGGAGTCGGTGCTTGTGATTCTGAGTCGTCTTCTGTTTCTGATGAAGGAGCTGGTGCATTTACTGTCGACGATGTTGTCGGTGGTATGGATGTTACAGGTTTTGGTGGTGGTGAGAAAACTGGAGGGGGAGGAGAGTGGATTGGAGGAGGCGGAGAGTGAACTGGAGGAGGTGGAGAATGGATTGGAGGCGGCGGCGAGTGGACTGGTGGAGGTGGGGGAGACTGGACCGGTGGAGGTGGGGGAGAGTGGACAGGAGGAGGTGGGGAGAAAACTGGTGGTGGTGGTGGCGGAGAGTAAACTGGTGGTGGCGGAGAGTGGACTGGTGGAGGCGGAGAGTGGACCGGTGGTGGAGGAGAATGGACTGGTGGAGGCGGAGAGTGAACTGGTGGTGGAGGAGAATGGACTGGTGGAGGTGGAGAGTGGACTGGTGGTGGTGGCGAATAGACTGGTGGTGGTGGAGAATGGACTGGTGGTGGTGGAGGAGGAGGTGAAAATACAGGAGGTGGTGGGGAATGAACCGGTGGAGATTGTGGTGGTGTTTCTTCTGGAGGACGACGTTTAGTAACTGGAGATGCATCATGAGGATCATTTGTTACGGGTGGTTGTACTTCTGGTGTCTCCGTCTTTGGTGGTTGTTCCTGCATTGGTGACTCCTCTGGTTTTGGCATCTCCGTTTTAGGGGATTCATCTGGTTTTGGAGGCCTTTGAATTGGAGATTCTTGTTTTGGTGACTCAGGCTTGGGTTTTGATGGTTCCGGTTTTGGAGATTCCTCCTTGGGTGTCTCTTGTTCAAGAGATTCTTCTGGTTTTGGAGGTTTTTGCATTGGCGACTCCTGTTTTGGTGATTCAGGTTTGGGTTTTGGTTGTTCTTGCTTTGGTGATTCCGGTTCGGGAGACTCTTGTTTTGGTTGCTCTGGTTTATGTTCTTTTGGTTTAGAAGGCTCTGGTGATTTTGGTGTCTCAGGCTGTTGTGGTTTATGCTCAGGTGTTTTTGGTGTTGGCTTTGGTAATGGGTTTGAGTCTCTGGAACCTCCACCACCACCACCGGCGCACTTGTCCTTACTACAATCCACTGGACGACTAACCACTGGCAAACATTCTTTAGCCGACTTCTGATTTGGTCTGTTATGTAAGCAATTGCTCGTATCATTGAATTGTTTCTCTTGGCTGCTCCCACGCACACAACTTTGAGCCTCACCGTTGAAGAAATTGTAAGAAAATGTGAAGTTCGACAATTTGGACAACTTGCAAATACTATCTGTGACAAATCCTGTGAGCTTATTGTTTGAGAAATCCATCTGTTCCACGTTTGCTAAGCCCGACAAGCTCGATGGTAAACTTCCAACGAATCCATTGTTGCTCGCATCAAACACAGTCACATTGTTCAACAAACCAATCTCGTTTGGGAAACAACCACTTAAGTTGTTACCAATAAACAAAATCTCGTTAAGGTTCTTCATCTGACCAATGGTTTTTGGGATACAACCAGTGAATTTATTATGTGCAAAGGTCACAACAGAAGCAGTAGATTTGCCAATTGTCTCAGGAATCGTCGAATCGAATCTATTGTTGTTCAAAAAGATGGCATCAAGATCCTTTTCAAAGATCTCCGGTGGTAACTTTCCTTCAAAGTCATTGTATCTTATGTCAAGGAACTGCAAAGATGGCCAAGAAAGAGCAACTGTTGGAAACGAACCAACGAAACGATTGTTGCTCACATCAAATTCATACATTAACGTTAGCTTCGAAAAACTCTTGGGAATAACTCCACAAAATCTGTTGGAGTTAACGTGAAACAATGCAACATCGGTTAATAGACCTAGCTCTGGTGGCAAGTAACCAGCTATATCCGCATGGTTAAGATCAATACCAGCCACAACCGTTATGCTTAGGTTATCAAGTGCAGGTGCACAGAAAACTCCTTTGTAAGAACACACGTCTGAACCAACCCAATTAGCTGCAGTATTAAATGGATCTGAGTATATTGCCTTTTTCCAAGCTTGGAGAGCAATGTAAGCTCTTTTAATCCGGTTGTTAGCAAATTTGAGGTCTAAATCGACTTCATACTCCATGTCATCAGGAAGATCTCCATTTTCTGATAATGTCAAAAGTTGACGTCTGGTGATTAATGAAGCTTCCTCATCGGTGAGAGCTGTTGCAAAATTTAAAAGAACAGAGATGATGATAAAGATGAAGAGGAGAAGGAAGTAGCCAAAAGGCTTCCCCATTGTTCTTTGGGACATAATTTGATGAAAAACCTTGGAAATGGCTCTATGGCTTGCTTAATAGATGAATGTTAAAAAGAGAAAGCCTATTATGAAACAAGACAAACAGAAACCACTGGATTGTTTTCCTATTTTTGAGAAAAAACAATCAATATGTTATAGACTAACGTTTTACGGATTCCAAAATAGCAAACTATTATTGTAGCTAATATAGAACGAGAGGTCGTTGACAACTTCTTTGAAAGTTTGTGTTCCTTTTACCATTGTTCAAATCTTAGACGACTGGAACTTTTTACAGTCTTGGAAAAGTAAACACTCTTTCTTACTCGTTGTCATGTGTTTAGCGTTTGCGTTTGCGTTTTGCAATTTGAACACTTGGAAACGGTCAATTTATACATAACATTGTTTTCTAAATTTTTTGATACGATAGGATATTTTTCTGTTGTCAGCATGATCGACTTTGTTTCATTTATAAATTGGATGAACTAAACTAACAAAAATAGAACATTAAAAGGAATTTACAATAACGCAATTTAATAGTGTAGTATATAGTAAGTACACTATATCTATTTTTATAATCCTTTCTAGATTTTAAGAATGATCAATTAATGTTTTTTGTGACATAAACATATGAATTGTAACATGTCAACACCTTATTATTAGTTCTACAATATATACATAATTATTCTGTAAAGACAACATTCGTTTATAACAACCTCGATAAAAAAAATTCAAAAAGAACAAAATGTGAGCAAAACAAGCAAATACATAACCACAATTCTCGTTATATTGATCAGCCCTATGCTACAGTCGTATCTGGGCCACGCCACGACCATCGCAACATAGAGAGTCCCATTTTGTGCTGGTTCATGGAGCCGGACACGGGGCTTGGTGTTGGTATAAACTCATACCAATGTTGAAATCTCATGGCCACAATGTAACTGCTATAGACTTAGCGTCGTCCGGGATTGATCTAGAACGAGTTGAGACTCTACGGTCGGTCGGGGAATATTTTGAACCGTTGATGGGACAAAACTAGATGAAGATGAGAGTGTGATTCTGGTGGCTCATAGTTTGGGTGGACTTGCTGTTTCTAAAGCCATGGAGATATACCATAACAAGGTTCATACGGCTATTTCGTCACTGCCTTAATGCTTGGACCCACCTTCACTTTTTACTTTGCTTTCTCATGGGATATGTTTATTATAAATTCTTGTTTCTAAAATGAATTTGTGCAACATAAGAGCATCTCCAACAATGCTCATGTTGGGTTTCTTAAAATTAAAATATTATTATTTTTTGTTTTAATTTATTTTTTATTTAAATTTTAAATTAAAAAATGTAATGTCTAATAGAAAATTGATACGTGGCAAAAATCCATCTCTTAAAACTCTTATTTAAGAACCCCTCTCTCCTAAGTTTTTTAAAAATAATATTATTTTAATTATTTTATAATATTTTAAGTTTAAAAACCTCTCTAACATTCCAACTTATCATTTTTCACAAGTTCAACTTCTGCAAATCACAACCACGAAATTCAAATACTATGCAATATAGTTATTTTTCAAAATTTCAAAGAGTCTTTATAGTCACATGCATTAAATTTTCAAAATTTTAAATGTAGAAAATCACCTGGACTTTGATTTAACAATTTTTACTGCCATTTTTTTAGATTTAGAAAATTTGCCTATAAATTGGATCTTGTTTATCCAATCATTTTTAGCAAAAAAACATACTTTAAAATAGCACTTTCAAAATATACATACAAATCTTGGCATTATTTAGTATTTTTAACTTGATTAAATCACACTTTATACAAATAATTATACCCTATATTCCTCATAATTTATTAAACCCAAATGAATGTGTAATCATTTTATATGATTGTTATTTTCAAGTTGATTTTTTTGCAAATTGAAAGTGTTCTTTATCAAAGTTTTGTGAAAACTTGAAAATCTACATATCTGATTCATTTATTAATAATATTTTTAAAAAAAAATTGATGATAATGATTTTAAAAATTATATTGCATATTATTTACGAATTTATTTCCATGGATAGTTTTAAGAAATGTAGATTAACGTTGTAAAAATTGATGGGTTAGAAAAAGAATAATTAAAACTAGTTTTTATCCATATTTTTCAATAGTTTGGACATTGGAAGTAATCTTAACCTTTTTGTAAGTTGGTGAGGTGGCAAGCTCCACAATTGGACATGAAGTTCGTATTTAGAAATGGGCCTAATAAGCCTCCTACAGTTTCCATCGGAGGCCCACTTTTATCTTGCATTAAATATGTATAACCTTTGTCCTAAAGAGGTAAACACAAAAACTAATATAAATCAGAAAATCGGAAAACAATTGAGTTCAATATATAAAATTCATTTATCATAACTCTTAATTGAAAATTACACAACTCTTGCTTTCACATCCACATAACAATTACGCAGGACTTGGAATTGGCGAAGTATTAGTACGACCACTACGGATATTCAGCAACGAAGAGATAGATCAACAACACTCCTCCTAACCACGTGGAGCTTATCTATAAGTCTCATCATATGGTCATGATTTCTAAACGCGTTAGATCTCGCTGCAGGTCTTTTGTCTTTTGTCTTTCGTTAAGAAGTTTGCGTGAATGATATTTGTTATGAAAAACAAGACCAAAGCTGAATATATGCTTCATCAATCGTTTTCTTTTGGCTAGAATTTTACATATAACTAAACAAATAAAATACAGGATAGAATACATAAATCGGGAGAAACAGATATATGTATAAAAACTTAAATGAGAAAATTTTGTTTTATATTGGAAACAAAAATCATTCTCGAAAAAGATCTAGTTAGGATCCAACTTGTAAAATACTTGGTAATCTACTACTCAAAACTTGAAAATTGAAACCAATAAAACCCATACTAATAATAAAATCTCTTGTAACGAATAAGTTTAACTCACGAATAAAAATAACTGCTATACCAGTTCATCAATTCTCTATTCATATGTTTCACGAGCCATTTTGTATAATCAAGCAGTGCTTGGTATATGTTGATAGAAGCCGATGCTTGAATTGGATAACAATGGCCGCTCTCAAGATGTTGATAAGATAATGAAGACAGAGCCGTGAATCACCACTGCGCTTAAGCAAGAATCCGTTCAATTCGTGTCAAATTCAGAGCGGTGCTGTGCTACAAACGTTAACTCTGTGTTCTTGAAGAGCTGAATCACGCAGACTTCAAGGTGAGCTTGTCAGGAAGAAGACTCCAAGATTCTCCGAACTAGGAGGATCGATGGCTCAAGAAGAAGATCGAAGAAGAAGAAGATCCCAAACCTTCGAGAACTCTTCTTTCTTTTATAACCAATTTCTTCTAGAATTGTTCTTATCTTCTGGTTTAGAAAACCAGCTGGGACAATGTCGATTTAGTTTTTTATTTATTTATTAATCATAACCATTAGTTTAATGTTTTGGTTAACATAATCCAACATTCCCCCTCTTGTTAACTAAAACAGAAGCTAGCTTTGTTAATGTCTCTATGGACTTGAATTAACAAGCATCCCCTGATTCAAACTCACGAATAACATTCATTTTCCATTCATGAAATTCAACTTAAGATTTTAACTTGAACATAGTGATTACATACTGTTTTATTCGAATGTACTTTCACTCTCTTCTTGTCTTGCTTTTGTTTCTCTGGTGTATGGCCTTTTCCCAACTTCGATTGCTCCCTTTGTTTGACCTTTTGAACCATGTTGATGTACTTGTAGATCTTCCATGGTAAGGAGCCCGGGATAATCTAGTGTCTAGGTCCATACAGTCCCATGTCTCTGGCAGTTTCATGAACTGTTTTTCCACTTAATGGTTTTGTCAACGGGTCAGCAGTGTTTTTCCCGGACCTGACATATTCAAGTGATACGACCCTGGTTTCAATCAACCCTCTTATCACTTTATGTCTCATCCTTATATGCCTCTTCTTCCCATTGTAGTGCTTGTTTAGAGCCACAGCAATTGCTGCTTGAGAGTCACACTTTAAGGATATAGATGTGTGATTCTTGTCATGCATTGTTAAGTCAGCAAGAATGCTTCTTAACCACTCTGCTTCTTGTCCAGCCAACTCCAATGCAATCAGTTCCTATTCCATCGTTGACCTAGCAATGCATGTTTGCTTGTTTGATTTCCATGAGACTGCACCACCTCCAAGAGTGAACACGAATCCACTGGTGGAATTAATCTCATCATTGTCTGTGATCCAATTGGCATCACAGAACCCTTCAAGTGTACACACCGAACTGTTGTAGTTCAATGACCAATCTCTTGTTGCTTTTAGATATCCCATCAGTCTGCTTAAAGCATTCCAATGATCTGAGCTTGGATTTTGTGTGTATCTACACAACCTGCTGACTGAGTATGCAATGTCTGGTCTTGTGCAGTTCATGAGGAACATCACACTTCCCAGCACCTTGGCATAGTCTCCTTGTCTTACACTTTCACCTCTGTTCTTGCGTAGGTGAACTGAGGAATCATATGGTGACTTGAATGTTGGTTCTTTCCAGAAGTCAAACTTTCGTAGAATCCTTTCAGTATAGTGAGACTGTGACAGAGTAAAACCATGGTTAGATTTTGAAACCTTTATCCCGAGAATTACATCTACCTCTCCTAGATCTTTCATGATGAACTTGAATTCAAGAAACAACTTAGTATCATTTACTAGCTCCAAGGATGTTCCAAGAATCAACATGTCGTCTACATACAAGCAAATGATTACAAAAACATCCCTAGAACCTTTGCTAAAGATGCAAGTGTCACCCAAGTTCAGCATAAAGCCATTTTCAGTTAGAGTATAACTAAATTTTTCAAACCATTGTTTAGGAGCCTGTTTAAGACCATAAAGAGACTTTCTTAGCCTACAGACTTTATTTTCCTGTCCTTCTATCTCAAATCCCTCAGGTTGTGTCATGTAAATTTCTTCTACTAAGTCACCGTTTAAGAATGCGGTTTCCACATCCATTTGATGTACTATCAACTTAAACAAGCTAGCTAGACTAAGAAGCAACCTAATAGAAGCTATTTTGGTGACATGAGCATATGTGTCAAAGAAGTCAACTCCCTGTTTTTGCGTGAACCCTTTTGCCACTAATCTTGCTTTGAACTTGTCTATGCTTCCATCTGCCTTGAGTTTCTTTTTCAAGATCCATTTACATCTGTTTGGCTTGAATCCCTTGGGTAGTTCTACAATTTCCCATGTATGATTAGCCATGATTGAGTCAAATTCATTTTTTACTGCTTCCTTCCAGAATGTTGCATCAACACTTTTCATTGCTTCTGTGAAAGTTTTTGGATCTTCACTTAGCAGGAAGGTGTACACGAATTCTTCTGAAAGTTCTTCATATTCTGCCAAGAAGCTGGTAATAAAGTCAGGTCCAAAGTTCGTTGTTGTTCTCGCCCTTTTACTTCTTCTTACTTCACTGGTTCCTCTTTCAGAATCAGTTCTGGAAGATTTTGACATTGTACCTGAGCTCATGGTTTCTTCTTTAAACGGGAAAATGTTTTCAAAGAATTCTACATCTCTAGATTCTATGACATTCCCTAGATGTTTAGAGACAGAGTCAAAGGATATGCACCTGAATGCTGCACTTTCTGCAACATAACCAATGAAGATAGTGTTTATCGTTTTTGGACCAATGTTTGATCTTTTGAAGTCGGGTAATCCCACCTTTGCCAAGCACCCCCAAACTCTCATGAAACTCAGATTAGGTGAGTGACCTTTCCATAGTTTGTAAGGAGTGACTTCAAGCCTTTTGTGAGGGACTTTATTTAGTATATAACATGCAGACAAAACCGCTTCTCCCCACATGAAATCTGGAAGTCCTGAGCTAAGGAGCATCGCATTCATCATGTTTTTAAGAGTCCTATTCTTTCTCTCTGCTATTCCATTCTGCTGTGGACTATAGGGTGCAGTTTTTTCATGTACTATTCCTTCTTTTATACACAGAGATTTCATAGATTCATTGATGTACTCACCACCTCTATCAGTTCTAAGCCTTTTAATTTTCCTATTTAATTGATTCTCTACTTCCGCCTTGTATATGTTAAAGATATCAAAGACTTCATCCTTAGAACTTAATAGATATACCTTGGTGAATCTAGAAAAATCGTCTACAAAAGTGATGTAGTACCTTTTACCCCCTCTGCTTGGTGAGTTCCTGAAGTCCGCAAGGTCTGAGTGAACCAATTCTAGTAGTGATGAACTTCTTACTACAAGATTTGTATATGGTTTTTGGCTACTCTTAGCTTCAACACACACCTCGCATTTAGACAATCCAGAGTTTAAGTTGTCAGTAATTAGTCCAGTTTGTTTTAACCTTTGAATAGATATGCCATTCAGATGTCCTAATCTACCATGCCAAGTATTGAAATCACACACCAAGTAAGAACAATTTTCAACTTTATTTCCACTGTCAGATTCGATTACAAACAGGTTCCCTTTACAGAATGTTTTACCAACATAGTTTCCATTCTTAGAGAGCATTAATCTACCTGCTTCTATTACTTTTTTAATTCCACTAGTCATAAGTAAAGCACTTGAGATTAGATTTCTACGCATAGAAGGAACATATAGTGTTTTTGAAAGGGTTAGAGTTCTCCCTGAAGACAGCTTGATATCAACATCTCCGATCCCTGACACCTTCAGTACACTCGAATCTCCAAGAAACACATTGTTCTTCACAGCTTCATCCAGGTTTTTGAAGAGTGATTTTTCAAAGCAGATGTGTCGTGTGGAGTCGGAGTCAATCACCCATTCTACTCCTTCGGAAGTGGAGTATACTTCAGTGACCATTGCTACTAAGTCTTCAAGAATCACATATTCAGTCAGATGAGATGTAGCTCCATCTTTAATTCTGGCAGGACAATCTTGTTTCTTATGTCCTATTTGATTGCAAATCCAGCATTTGACTTTCTTCTTGAAGTCTACAGTTTGTTTTGCGGAAGTTGTGTTCTGTCTCTTGCCAGGTTTCTTCCTTTCTCTGCTTCCTTCCACAAGATTAGCATCATGTTTAAAGGATCGAGTCACAGATTCCTTACCTGAGTAGCGACGATTGGCATCTTCTATCATTATGTATGAGATTAAATCCTCTAGGTTCATTCTTTTCTTGTCATGTTTCAGCTTGGACCTGTAGTTGCTCCAGGAAGGTGGAAGTTTTTCTATCAACACCAGAGCTGCGAGATGATCATCAATCGCCATACCTTCGGCTTGAATCCGAGAAATTGTGGACTCGTAGTCATGAAGTTGTTCGAGAATGGGTTGATCTTCTCGTATCATGAAGGAGGTCCATTGGGAAGTGACATACTGTTTCTTGCCTTCGTCTTCCCCACCGTATCTTTTCTTCAGATTTTGCCAAATTTCTTTCGCCGATTCGTAATTTACATAATGTGGAACAACTTTTTCGAGAGGTTGCAAATTATGTGTCCTCTGCAAGTATGATTGTGATCTTCAAAGGTGCCTTCTTTTCTATGTCTTTTAGTCGGTGACTTTTCCGTTTTCTCAGTTGAAGCCACCATTGATGAGTCCGTGTCTTCAGTTAGTACATAGTCGATTCCAATTTCTTGGAAGAAGAAGAGAAGTTCTTCAGCCCAACGCCGATAATTTCCTCCATTGAGAGGTTGTAGCTTCGATAAGTCCGACACAATAGAGTTTCTCGGCATCATCTGATTTCAAGAAAGCAGATGAAAAGGATGCAATCGAACTCAAGATGTTCTTGCTTAAGAGTGTTAGAATCCGATGCTTGGATTGGATAACAATGGCCGCTCTCAAGATGTTGATAAGATGATGAAGACAGAGCCGTGAATCACCACTGCGCTTAAGCAAGAATCCGCCCAATTCGTGTCAAATTCAGAGCGGAGCTGTGCTACAAACGTTAACTCTGTGTTCTTGAAGAGCTGAATCACGCAGACTTCAAGGTGAGCTTGTCAGGAAGAAGACTCCAAGATTCTCCGAACTAGGAGGATCGTTGGCTCAAGAAGAAGATCGAAGAAGAAGAAGATCCCAAACCTTCGAGAACTCTTATTTCTTTTATAACCAATTTCTTCTATAATTGTTCTTATCTTCTGGTTTAGAAAACCAGCTGGGACAATGTCGATTTAGTTTTGTTTTGATTTATTAATCATAACCATTGATTTAATGTTTTAGTTAACATAATCCAACATATGTTTGACTTTTTCAATGTTAGCTACTCCTACTAAATTGTTCACAAAACTAATCAAACTATAACAAGTTGACCACTCTAATCAGCGTGAAATTATTGACCTTGAGAAGAATAAAATTAAATCAAACGACAGGTGTTGACGTGTTGTTGATCTTCTACTTTGCCAATTTAGCTAGATTTGATTAAGTATGAACATAGTTTCCACCTGAGACCTAATTTCGTCTCAAGAACAACACATCCAGTATTAACAGTTTGAGACCTGTTTTTTCAAAACCAATCAATTTAATTCTCAGCATATTTTTCTCCACAGAAAAGTGATCTTTCTGTGTAAAACATTGATTAGTTTTCTCAATCTAACCCTTGCAAACTTTTCAAAGCTGTGACTAATATCTTCAATGGATCACCATTAAAAAAAAGGCTAAAAGCAATTAATATGTAAAAATCAATGATTTGATTAGTCTGTAAACTCCTCGTGATCATTTGTTTATACACAGTGATCAACAACATCCAAAAAACGCCACAAAGGCAGAAGATCTACTAACTGTAACGATGCCAAAACCAAAAAAGAACAAACAAACAAACAAAGAAACCAAAAAATCTCTAATCACATGAATCCAACAAGAGGAATTGGAACAGAGGCGTAACTATTTCGTTGACGAGCTTGAACTTCCGGAAGCGATGGTGGAGGCTTTCGAATAGCTTCTTCTACTGATTCAGCCACAGTGGTTACGAAAACAATAGTAATTCTCACCAGTTCGATGCAAATCTCTAGCTTTTGAGACACCATTTTGTACTTAAATTTGGTACGAATGCTGTTTTCTTTCTCTCTTTGTGGTTTGCTTTTTGTGAGGTTTTTCTTTCTGTTTTCCGCGTCTCGAGAAGAACTCTTGTCTTTGTGTAAGTCTTACTCCCAAAAGCCGAGTCATATATATACAAACTGATAAATTAAATGAATGGATTATGATAATATAATAATGTCTGGTTGGTTGTTATCCACTTGGCATTTGATTCGCTACCAAAATTGTTTAGGAAGATGCTTCGATATTGTCCTTTGGTTTTTACAAAGAGCCGTTATTCTTTGGGGCCATTTCTTTACATACATATCTCTAAACTCTATATCTAACGTCGCATGTATATATATATGTATGTATAAAGTGTGTCTCTACAATATCGTAGATTCGAGCATGCAAAATAAGATTATACGTACGATTAAAAGAAGAATAGTTTTTTAAATCCGTTCAAGTAATAATAGAATATCTTATCTCTTTAGTCTTTTAAATAAAATTCGATTTTAAGTAATCATTATCTTATATAACCAGACTTAGATATCAAAAGATGAACGAATTTATGAATCTTCTATTAGAAAAAATCAGTTACTGAAAAAAAGTTAGAGAGAATTCTTCTAAGTCCTGATACTTTTAGTAGAGAGAATGATTTAAGTTTTTAAGGAGAATCCTAATTTTATAAAAGACAGTTTAGAAATAAGCAAATCTAATAAAAGAAAACCAAGTAATCTTAAAATTAAAACCAAAAGTAAATGGATTGTGAATCTAATATCCCTTTCAAGATGATATTTATATTGACTTCAATGACATTTTGCTTATGAAATAATGGAACTTGCCTCATTCCAAAGGCTTTGTAAACACATCAGCTAACTCAAGATCTGTCTTGACATGAAGAGTTTTGATGAGTCCACTTATGACTTTTTCCTAACAATGTGAAAGCCAAGCTCCAAATGCTTTGTCCTTTCGTGAAAAACTGGATTGTTTGCAATATGTGTAGCTGCAGTATAATCACAGAAGAAAGGAACCGATTTTTTTTGAGGAATCTGTAATTCAGTAAGAAGATTGACTAACCACTGAACTTCTTTTACAGTAAATCGCATGGCTCTGTATTCTAACTCACTTGAAGACAAGGAAATTTTTTCTTGCTTCTTACTTTTCATGAAATGAGGGAATCCCAAGGAACATACAATAGCATGAGGTGGAACGCCTAGTGTCTTTGCATGATGACCAATATGCATTTGTGAAGGCTTCGAGAGTTAAGTCACTATCAGCAGAGAAAAATAAACCAAGACTGATAGTGTTCTTCAAATAACGCAAAACTTTATAAGCTACTTGAAGATGAGATTGCTTCGGATTTGATAAGAATTGGCATAGACGATTTACTACAATGTTATGTTTGGACGGGTTATAGTAAGATACGTCATTCTCCTAACCAAACGTCTATAAACAAAAGCATTAGACAGAGATGGTTCATCACTATCAGCAACTAACGAAATGCTAGGTTCCATTGGGATACTAAAAGGTTTACAAGCTTGTCATGCAACCTCAATTAGTAGTTCTAAGATGTACTTCCTTTGGCAAATTGAAATTCCAACAGCAGACCTAGCCATTGCAAGACCAAGAAAGTACCTTAGGGGACCGAGATCACGAAGCTTGAAGTACTTATGAATAGCAGTCTTCAAGTCTTCTACTAGATTATCATTGTTTGTTGTGATGATAATATCATCTACGTAAACCAGCAGATGAATAAGGTACGATCTGTACTATATTTGGTGAAACCAAGTCGGAGTAATGAACTGTAGAACTTAAGAAACCATTGCTTTGATGCATGCTTCAGTCCATAAATCGATTTTCTGAATTTCTTCATTGAAGTAACATTGAATGCATTGGAGATATCAAGTTGAGTGAGAACTGTTTTGCAGCTGCTACAACAAGTAAGGTCTTCACTGTAGTCATTTTTTCCACTGGAGAAAAGTTGCCCACGAAGTCAACCCCCTCTTGTAGCATGTAATCCTTTGCAACTAGTCTCACTTTACACCTTTCTAGAGTGCCATCAATATTGAGCTTTGTCTCGTAAACCCATTTATATCTGATGGCTCGTTTGTTTGGAGGAAGAGCACAAACTGTCCATGTACCTAATTCTTCAAGGGCATTAAGGTCTTCATTCATTGCTTCTAACTACTCATCAAACTTCTTTGCTTGTGAAAAGGTTGTTGGTTCTCCTAAGGCCAATACAGAGCATATATACTTGATGTATTCATCAGATAAGTGATCATAAGATAGATAAGTTGCAAGAGGAAAAGGCAAGTCAGTTCCTCTGACATTGATATAGAAATCAGCGAGATGACTAGGAAGTTTTTGTATTCTTTTAGATTGAGAAGGAAGCATAAGAGAGGAAGGATCAATAGTAGAATTGGAAGGCACATCTTCTATTTATTTGAATCTGCAGTTTGTGTTGATAAGGTTACAGTATCTGTCAGCTCCAAAGAACTATTTGAAGACGCTTCATTTGCTACATAGTTTGCTGGTTCTAGAACAGTTTATGAAGCCGACTTATCAGTTGCATCTACATTTGTTAAAGTGTTTTCATGATCTGAATCAAAGAATGAAGACATATCATTAGATGGATTGGAGTCAGTTTTACAGGGAAAAATGTCCTCATAAAACAAAATATTTTGAGATATAAAAATGTTATTTGTTTCTAAATCCATCAGTTTATGGCCTTTGTATCCAATTGGAAAACCAACGAAAACACAAGCTTTTGATCTTGGAAAAAATTTGTGGTGATTTCTAGTAGATGTTGAAATATAACAAGGACACCCAAAGACTTTAAGGTCTTTGTAGTATGGTGGTTTTGTTAAGACTTTAAGAGGAGATTTATCTTTGAGTAGAGGAGTCGGTAATCTGTTTATAAGAAAAATAGATGTTATGCACAATCTCCCCATTGTTCAAGACTAATATTAATTTGAAAAAGAATACCATGAGCAACGTTTAGACATGTTGATGTTTGCGTTCAACCACTGAGTTTTACTCAGGTGTTTCATGGCAAGAGTGATAAGCTTTAATTCCCTTTGAACGAAACAAAACATTAAGAAGTCAGGGAAGATGTGTAAAACGTCACTCTTTGCTTTCATCAAATACACCCAAGTAACCTTGCTGTAATCATCCACTATGGTCAAGAAATAAGGAAATCCATCAATAATTTCAACAGAAGAGGGGTCCCACACATCTATATAAAGTAAATCAAACGGTTTTTCACACATATTGTTATTGGAAATGAAAGGCAACCAATTTTGTTTAGAAAGATGAAAAATATCACAATGAAAATAGTGATAGTGATAGACATCCCTGTGGGAAGAGTAAACCAATTACATCGGTAATTGAACCAATTCTTGCAATAGTGATAGACATCCCTGTGGGAAGAGTAACATATCTATTTGACAACAAAGACGATTGATTAGAGAGACCTTTTTCATGGAAAACATGATGGGTTGCACCACTATATATTATCCATGAAAAGGAAGATAAGACATTACATATGGCCTTTAAAGGTCCCACAAAATGAAATGTAGAAGAGCTAAATGTCATACCCAGAAAAGTCGTGATAGTCCCTCTTTTTGTTGATGGTTCAACACTTGGTGTTGAAGGAACAACATTCCTTTGCCAGTTGAAAAAGGCAATAACACCTTCTATTTGATCCTTTGAAAAGGTCTTTAGTTGATTTGAATGTTGACAACATCAGGTTTTGAGTCTTCAAGAGAAAACTGAGCAATAACTGCTTTAATTGAATTTGATTTCTGCTTGTGTTTGAAGTTCGGTGGATACCCATGGATCTTGTAGCACTTATGAATAGTGTGCCCGATGTAGCCACAATGTGTGTAGATTGGTCTATGAGGCTTAACATTAGCATTGGTGGCATTAACTAGAGGTTAAGCAACATGAACATTTGTGACCTAAAAAGCTGAAAGCTGAAGAATAGGAAGGATGTTGCGCTTGGTCAAGGAGTCTGTAAACACTGGAGAGATCAAGAATATGTTTCTTCATGATAATTTGTGTCTTCACTACATTGTAAGAGTCATTTAAGCCAGAGAAAAACTTTACAACGCGAGCATTATAATTCCTTTCTGCAGTTTCTTTACAACAGATACAGTTCTTGCATGTTTTGATACAATCTGCATATTCAACTTCACCCAAAAGAGTCTTTAAACGAGTATAGTAGAAAGAAAGATCCATAGTACCCTGCTAGAAAGACATATTTATTGCGACAGTTGGTAAGCTCGAGGGAGATTTGTGACATGAAAACGAAGCAAGAGATCTTTCCATATATTTGAGGCATCTTGAAATCTCATAATGCTGCCATATATGACTTTATTCACGGAATTAAGGATCCACGATTTCACCACACTATTACAGCGGGACCAGATGCGATAGTGAGAATGAAATTCTCCAGGACAAGGCAACGATCCATCTACAAAACCAATTTTGTTCTTTGCATCCAAAGATATTGTCATAGCTATGTTCTAGGTGTTGTAGTTCATACCGTCAAGTCTCAGAGACTAGTGAGATTCATGGATTGTCGTTGCTACTCAGGAAATACAGTGAGTATTGAACGCCTTTGAATTGGAAATAATCTTGATGAGGAATTTTGTTCTGTTGAGACGTCATCAAGGTTTGATTTGAATATTCGACTTGAGTGTTGATAATCGGAGTTTTAACAATGATTGGATTGCTTTCCACAGTCGGAGTTTTAAAAATGATGAGCTTGATTGTTTTCCAATGACTCAATTTTATGAGCATGAACACTTCTTCTAACACGTCTTGAGGAAGAAGATCCCTGAACTCTCATTTTGCGAAGATTCAACATCGTCGAAGCCAATAAATGAAGAAATATGACAGAAAAATCAAGAAAAAAAGATAAATTTCACAATCTGGCAAAGAATGCAGAAGATCTATGAACGAAACCGATGAAATGATAAGAAATCAAAGGTTTTTCAGTGGAATAGCCAAAGAAATCAACAAGATAAAAAACAACAACGAAATTTTAGATTTTGTTGAGCTGAAAAAGAGAAAAGAGAAGCGGAAGCAGATCGAGAATCGTTGAAGTGAGCTTCAACGCTCTAATACCATATCAGAACATGAACGAATTTGGATTGAAAGTGAATCTTCCATTAGAGAAAAATCAGTTACGAGGAGAAGGTTAGAGAGAATTATTTTACTTTTAACACAAAGATGGATTCAAGTTTTTAAAGAGAATCCTAATTTTACAAAAAACAGTTTAGAGATAACCTGATCTAATAAAAAATCAAATAATATAAAACTAAACCAAAAATAAATTGATTATGAATCTAATATTAAATAACAAATTAAATCGATATAATTATTAAAATATAATACGTATTATCCATTAGAGTTCTGATCAAATAGATAATATTTGATTTCTGTAGTTTTTATTACTAAGAACTCGATTTTGAATAGTCGTATTATCCATTAGAGTTTACAAAATAAGTGAGATGTTATAGTTATTCTAAGTCTTTTTATATAACTACTTTTGCCTTAGTCAGAAATTGATATACTATTATAACTCTACGTATCAATGAGAAACCATAACGCGTTCATGTATATAATTCACGTGAAAACGTATGTTAATTATGATATTATTTAAATTATGTTTTAGGAAACAACATATCTCTATCATGAACAGAGTTTAGAATGAATGGGTAAGAATGAAAATTTGGCACCAATGGGACACGAGGACATTATGACCTTTTTGATATTGATTTGATTGAATTTTTAATAATTACTTCACTGAAATACTTGCAAGTTTCATATGTTCCCCTTGGCAGTGTAAAGCTGACTAAGATCGACATTAATATATACATCAATATATATCAGATGATGTAAGTTGATACTTTATAATGAGGAATCAAATGATTCCCAGTATTTAAAATTCAAAAAGTGCATCCGATAATGATCATCAAATATTATTTATTCCGAATGATTGGTGGTTGTTTAATACATAAAGTCGAATCAAGATGTCATTAAATTTACGGATATTTGCAAATATGGCTTATTGCTAAATCAACATGATCTCCATTATTCATATTCAAATTATTCCCAACCAAATCAAATCAGAATTACCCAAACTGAAGAAAGTTATCATAAAATCTTAAACTATTAATTTCATTCTAAAATTCGATTGTAGAAAAATTTAGCTTGAACAATCTCTAACTAAACTTAAAACAAATTAAGAAAAATTGACAATTAGTTTGTGGTGGAGTGGTAGATGACATGATTGGATCGCTAACGCATTCACATGTTCAATTTCCTTTGCATAAAAACAAAGTCATATTTTCCTAATCACCACTATAAAATATATCTCTTATGTATATTTTTGATTTTGAATATTCGAAAATAATGATTTATTCATGAATTGTACCACCTCAAAAAGAATATTTCTTACCTTTTTCATAACGCTTCAAACTAAGTTACCAAAAAGTGACGTGGATAAGAAACTTTGGGGTCTTAAAATTTGTAAGAAAAAAATGGGTATTGTTTTTAAGATCTGCTTAATCCTTAGGATTGAAATGAAAATTAATGGAGTAATGGATGGGACGTAGCGCCAAACACAAAAAAATAATGCATGAGTGAGGAATTAAATAAAGAGCAAAATTAGTTAACCATATAAATGTAGTTATGCCACATGTCTCCGTAGTAGTTGTTTGAAGTCTCTCCAACTTCTGTTTATAAAGTTTATGTTCAGTCTAGTGGAATTTATTAATTATATTACAAAAGACAGTTTTAAAAGTAACCAATAGACAATGTACTCACGAGATTCTAACATCTCCATGATTATATCAAAAAAAGTGAGAAATTACTAAAGTCTAGCCATTTCCTTTAAGTTTTCTTTGTATTGATCAGAAAAATATTGACTCAAAACCAATCAATACATAAACTGTAATGCTCGTTATGTCGTATTAGATGAACTCGTAATAGGACTTATTTATAGACCATTTTCAACCTAAAAAAATCTATTGCAAATCATATCTAAACATAAATATTAACCTTAAAATTTATCTAGAAGTTCTGATCATATCTATTACTTATTAGGCCTTATCTCTAAACTTTACACAACTTAATAAAGCTTTAACTAAGGCCTAACATTTGAAGCTTAACCAACATTCTACCTTCTAAGCTTCACTTCTTCTTTTGATAAACACTTCACTCCAATGAGGCTTCTCATTTGCTTGAAATGAACTCTTGCTAACGCCTTTGTTAATATGTCTACAAGCTGTCTTTCTCCAGGGACAAATTCAACCACAATATGTTCATTACTTATACACTCTCGAATGAAATGATATCGCTTATGAATGTGTTTACTTCGCCCGTGAAACACTAGATTCTTTGTGAGCTCCAAGGCTGACTTGTTGTCAATGTATATCACTATTTTTTCGTGCTTCTTGGCTGTGATCTCACTCAGCAACTCTTGTAACCAGATCGCCTGCTTTGAAGCCTCTGTTGTAGCCATAAACTCTGCTTCACAAGACGAAAGAGCAACTGTTTTTGTTTCTGCGAGTTCCATGAGACAGCGGTTTCTCCATAGTAAAATATGTGTCCGGAAGTACTTCTTCCATCATCTATGTCAACATTATGGCTGTTGTCACTGTATCCTGAGAGTATGTTTGATCATGCTTTCTTATATATCAATCCGCAGCTCGTAGTACCACTTAAGTATCTCAGGATCTGCTTCAATGCCCTCCCATGTGACTCTCGTGGCTGATGCATATATCTACTTACCATTCCAACAGAGATAGCTAAGTCTGGTCTCGTGTGCAGCAAGTACCTTAGACAACCAATCGTTCTTCTAAAGTCAGTTGCATCAATCTCTGGATCTGACTCACCTTCTTTGCAAAGCTTCAGCCCGAACTCCATTGGAATATGTGTTTTGTTGCAGTTTTCCAGCCCTGCTTTTTGTAAAATCTTCTTTGCATACGCTTCTTGTTTTATCTCAATTCCTTCAATGCCTTGGTTCACTTCGATTCCAAGATAAAAACTTAACCTTTCCAAATCTGACATTTCAAAATTCTGAGACATGTTTGCCTTAAACTCTTTGATGATCTTTAGTGTGCTTCTAATCACAAATTGATCATCCACATAGACTGCAACAATCAAACAATTATTTCCTTATTCCTTTCTATATACTGAGCTTTCTTTAGCACACCGATCAAACTGTAGTTCTCTTAGAATTCCATCGAGCTTGGTGTTCCAACACCGAGGGGCTTGCCTTAAACCATATAAGGCCTTTGCGAGTTTGAAAACTTTACTCTCTTCTCCCTTCTTTTCAAACCCAACTGGTTGTGAAACATAAACATCCTCAGTTAGAACACCATGTAAAAATGCAGTTTTAACATCCAAATGATGAATTTCCCATCCACTTGAGGCTGTAAATCCCATGAACAATCGTATTATTTCAATGCCTGCTACTGGAGCAAAAACTTCTTCAAAGTCAATACCAGCTTCTTGTGCATACCCTTTAGCAACCAACCGAGCTTTGTACTTGTTTATGGACCCATCAACATTTTTCTTAAGTTTAAAAATTCACTTCAGCCCGATTACTTTAGTACCTGCGGGTTTAGTTACCAGCTTCCATGTCTTGTCTTTTGCCTCCTCATAACTTAGTGGTTAATTATTAAGTGAAAGCAGCAGTCTCTCACATTCGATGTTTGCAAAGAGCACATAATCATTCAGGTAGGAAGGAACATGTCTCTCTCTCTGCATTCTTCTAGGCGGCTGACTTATCTCTTCTGCAACTTCCTCTTCCCTATCTGCAGTCTCAGCCTCATCTTCAATATGAGTTTCTCGATATGTAGTCTCGGACTCACCATCTTGAACTTCATCCCATGGTAGCTGAAACATTCTCTGCCTTGAATCAACATTACTTTCATCTCCCTTCCAATTCCATGTCTGATTTTCAGCAAACATTACATCCCTGCTAACAACTATCTTCCTTGTTGTTGGATTAAGGAGTCCATAAGCTTTTGATCCTGGTTCAAATACCAAGATGAACCAGAGGCTGAGATCGATCATCAAGCTTCTTCAGACCTTCAGTCTTGAATCTTGCATAAGCCAAACAGCCGAATACACGTATATGATCTACTCTCGACTTTCTTTTCTTTAAGCTCTCATATGGTGTTTGCTTTTGCAATGCCCTGGTTCCAACTCTATTGATCAGATACGTGTTGTGCCTTACATTTTCCCCCATAAATAATTAGGTACATCCATAGCTTTAAGGGTGCTTCTAGTCATCTCCATGAGTGTTTTGTTTCACCTTTCTACCACACCATTCTGTTGGGGCGAATATGGAGCAGTCAACTGTCTTTTAATCCCACTTTTCTCACATAAAGCACCAAAATCTTTTGAAAGAAATTCCCCACCTCGGTCTGTCCTTAGCTGTAGCATCTTTGTTTCGAATTCTTTCTCGATCATAGTGACATACTCCTTGAATTTCTTTAAGGCCTCACTCTTTTCTTTCAATAGTATCGACCACATATACCTAGTGTGATCACCGATTTGGACAAACACATATTTGTTTTGAGCTGGTGTTGGTGGTGAGATTGATCCACAAAGGTCGGCGTGTACCAACTCAAACGCCTTTGAGGCTTGAAAAGTGCTTACTTTCGGAAACTTTAGTCAAGTTTGCTTCCCTCTCAAGCATGAGCTACAAAAGTCTTTGTCTATCTTGATATCAGGTAAGCCTTGTACCATCTACAATGTTGACATATCTTTGAGTGTTTTAAAGTTTATATGTACAAGTCGTGCATGCCACTTCCATGATTCTTCATGAAACTTAGTGAGGAAACAGAGCGGTTTCTCGATCTGCAGTTGTACTTTATACAATCTGTTAGCAAGCCCTTTTAACTTTAACCAGCAGCTCCCCATTCTTGTCATACAAAGTTTAAACATCATTCTTTATATGGACTTCACAACCATCCTCTATTGTCTGTCCTAAACTCAGTATACTACACTTCAAACTGGGTATGTAGTAAATTTCAGACAGCGTTCTCTGTTCTCCAGCCTTTGTTCTAAAGACAACCGACCCTTTTCCTTCTATTGAGACACACGATCCATCACCGAACCGCACTTTCCCTCTTATCTTCATGTTGAGTTCACTAAAGTATGACTCCTTTCTAGTCATATGATTACTTGCTCCCGTATCCAAATACCACTCACCATTATCTCTTCTTTCTCTCGTGAGTGTCTTCAGATTTACTTTCTC
>JAKUCM010007123.1:0-20291 GCA_023374145.1 Lepidium sativum | reverse complement strand
ATGACTAATTATTTGTGATTCAATTGTGGATGGTAAAGAATCACGAATTAATTATTTCAAGAAAATATTATCAAATTTGGATTTTCAAAAATATCATAAAATCAGTTGTAATTGGAAATATTTTATTGTTATATTTTGAGTGATTTATAAGTGTTTTAGAAGATTTTAACTTTACAATACAAACTAGTATTATACACGCGGTATAGCACGTGATTGGATTGTTTGTTTTTTCAAAAGAAAACTAATATAATAATTAATTTTGTATCAAAAATTTGACCTATCTCTTTAACTCTGAGGTTAAAATAGCAAAACTAATAAAGCGCGGTGAACAAAGTTGGTGATTTTGTCCAGTTTATTCTTTTGATGATAAAAACTTGGAAGATTTTTACGAACAACAATAATCCTGATTTAAAAGTAGATCAAAAATAACTTTCTAAAAGTAAAACATATTTCGGATGCAAACCATAAGGTAATTTTATAAATTTGGGGACTAGTAATTAAAACAATGAAAATAATTGATGATAAAATAAATTTAGTATGTTAATTTACTTGATTTATTAATAGTTCTTAATCCGTACAATTAAAAAATAACATGTTTAAACTTAGAAGTAATATGTATTCCGAGAAATTTATAGTTTGTACCTAAATTTTTGTATTTTAAAATAATTTCCTATAGTTTTACGATCTGGTGTTGTATTGTTTGTTCTTCGTTGGGTTCTAGCCTAATATATTGTGGTTTTCAGTTCATCGGATCTTCAACGGCTATGTTTTGGATTGTTCTCAAGAATTATGTGGTTATAGAGCCACTTGTTTCTCATATTATTGTGGATGTTTTTGGTTGATTTAGTGGATCCGATATTTTGGGGTTTTTGAATTTCAAAGCCCCTTCTATATTTCAAACCCCTCCATCGAGTGGTCTATGCCGATTCTATGTTCCCGAAACTTCAAGGATTTTGTTTCTTTCTATATATTTGCCTCGTTTCAGCTGTTAAGCAACACTAATTTCATTAGTCTGACACATTCTTTCTATTGGTGTGTGTATTTGATGAATTTAGTGATTCATTTCTCTGCTCTCGTTGTGTTTAGTTTCATTATGGCTCAATTGGGGTTATACTTAAAGAATTGTAGAGACAAGCTATCTCTCATCAAGGTACCATTTTCGACAAATCCCATTTGATCAAGGGCTATGAATGTACTATGCTGGGTAGGAGTTCTAATCCTTTGTAACATGATGTTGTTTTTCTTTTGTTAAGGTTTCTTAAGATTTAGAGGATAGAATATCAAGTTAGAGGAAGACAATGTCGAGGTGCTACAGTCAGGCCCTTTTCATTTTGATTATTGGATGGTGCCTTTTGTTCGCTGGAAACTAGTGGTAGACACTGATTTCCGTTCGTAGATGATTTTTTGGATTCAGATTCTTGATCGCTCGGATCAATATCGTGCTCCAATTATTTTAAGCCATTGATGAATCCTTTGGTAATGTTCTTGAGATTGATATAGATTTTGGGAGAGTAAAACTAGCAAACAAAGAAATTTACAAAACTAACAAAAAACATGAAACAATCCTCAAAGATTTACAAAATCGTAGATGAGTACCAAAAGTTTTGATTTTGCGGGTTACCGTGTGCCTGTTACGGTTTCAATCTATTGACCAATTTTCCGTGTCGGGTCAAACCACGAGACCCGCCTTTTGTTGGACATAAGTGATAAAGTCAAGGTACGCTTCCATGGGAGCCTTATTTGACCAGGCACGCGGTCACTCCCGTTTGACACCCCTATGGAAGATTTGTAGTGTTATATTTTCATTACAAATCTTTACGCAGAACAGTTCAAAACCTCTACCTAGAGTTCTCGGAGTTGAATATAAAAACCATTACACTAGTTGACAAAAAAATAGAGATTGTAACACTTGCCACATGTTTGTGTGTGTCTTTTAAATGCTTACAACAAATTAAATAATAATTGAATTCACTGAATCAAGAGAAAAAACCAATGAGATCAGAAGAGATGCACCAAAAACTTGTTTTTGGTATATCGTGCTTATTCCAGTAAAAAAACTTAGTTGGTGCTCCTCCTTCTAGTCTCTTGTACAATTCACAAGACTCTATAAATATTAATAATAGCACTAATTTTCGTACCCTTGTATGTGTTTATTAATTGTAATGGCATCTTCCAAAAACATGAGAAATCAAATAGATTTGGCTATGTTGAGTCCCAAGAGGAGTTCAAGGATACCAAAACTAAAACACAAAACAAGTGTTTTTATGTAACAAACTCTACATCCATATCTTAAGAGCTTTCACATTCTAAACATTTTGTTTGGTTCCTAAATTCTGGTATCCTTGACTCTTCTTGAGACTCTATGAAACAAATCTTTCATGCAAACATAAACAACAGAGCTTTGTTTGTGTTCAATTTTAAGCTTTGAGGGACATGAAGGGTTTTAGAACGATGAGTTTTTTTTTGTGCGAGTGAAGTGGTGTTGTGTCTTTTGTGTTCATTTTATAAAATTAGTGGGTAGACTGAAACATTAATTTTGATTGATTTGTATTGCCATGAAAAATGACTAATTATTTGTGATTCAATTGTGGATGGTAAAGAATCACGAATTAATTATTTCAAGAAAATATTATCAAATTTGGATTTTCAAAAATATCATAAAATCAGTTGTAATTAGAAATATTTTTATTGTTATATTTTGAGTGATTTATAAGTGTTTTAGAAGATTTTAACTTTACAATACAAACTAGTATTATACACGCGCTATAGCGCGTGATTGGATTGTTTGTTTTTACAAAAACAAACTAATATAATAATTAGTTTTGTATCAAAAATTTGACCTACCTATTTAACTCTGAGGTTAAAATAGCAAAACTAATAAAGCGCGGTGAACAAAGTTGGTGATTTTGTCCAGTATATTCTTTTGATGCGAACCATAAGGTAATTTTATAAATTTGGGGACTAGTAATTAAAACAATGAAAATAATTGATGATAAAATAAATTTATTATGTTAATTTACTTGATTTATTAATGGTTCTTAATCCGTACAATTAAAAAATAACATGTTTAAACTTAGAAGTAATATGTATTCCGAGAAATTTATAGTTTGTACCTGAATTTTTTATTTTAAAATAATTTCCTATAGTTTTACGATCTGGTGTTGTATTGTTTGTTCTTCGTTGGGTTCTAGCCTAATTTATTGTGGTTTTCAGTTCATCGGATCTTCAACGGCTATGTTTTGGATTGTTCTCAAGAATTATGTGGTTATAGAGCCACTTGTTTCTCATATTATTGTGGATGTTTTTGGTTGATTTAGTGGATCCGATATTTTGGGGTTTTTGAATTTCAAAGCCCCTTCTATATTTCAAACCCCTCCATCGAGTGGTCTATGCCGATTCTATGTTCCCGAAACTTCAAGGATTTTGTTTCTTTCTATATATTTGCCTCGTTTCAGCTGTTAAGCAACACTAATTTCATTAGTCTGACTCATTCTTTCTATTGGTGTATGTATTTGATGAATTTAGTGATTCATTTCTCTGCTCTCGTTGTGTTTAGTTTCATTATGGCTCAATTGGGGTTATACTTAAAGAATTGTAGAGACAAGCTATCTCTGATCAAGGTACCATTTTCGACAAATCCCATTTGATCAAGGGCTATGAATGTACTATGCTGGGTAGGAGTTCTAATCCTTTGTAACATGATGTTGTTTTTCTTTTGTTAAGGTTTCTTAAGATTTAGAGGATAGAATATCAAGTTAGAGGAAGACAATGTCGAGGTGCTACAGTTAGGCCCTTTTCATTTTGATTATTGGATGGTGCCTTTTGTTCGCTGGAAACTAGTGGTAGACACTGATTTCCCTTCGTAGATGATTTTTTGGATTCAGATTCTTGATCGCTCGGATCAATATCGTGCTCCAATTATTCTAAGCCATTGATGAATCCTTAGGTAATGTTCTTGAGATTGATATAGATTTTGGGAGAGTAAAACTAGCAAACAAAGAAATTTACAAAACTAACAAAAAACATGAAACAATCCTCAAAGATTTACAAAATCAAAGATGAGTACCAAAAGATTTGATTTTGCGGGTTATCCTGTGCCTGTTACGGTTTCAATCTATTGACCAATTTTCTGTGTCGGATCAAACCACGAGACCCGCCTTTTGTTGGACATAAGTGATAAAGTCAAGGTACGCTTCCAGGGGAGCCTTATTTGACCAGGCACGCGATCACTCGCATTTGACACCCCTATGGAAGAATTGTAGTGTTATATTTTCATTACAAATCTTTACGCAAAACAGTTCAAAACCTCTACCTAGAGTTCTCGGAGTTTAATTTAAAAACCATTACACTAGTTGACAAAAAATAGACATTGTAACACTTCCCACATCTTTGTGTGTGTCTTTTAAATGCTTACAACAAATTAAATAAAAATTGAATTCACTGAATCAAGAGAAAAAACCAATGAGATCAGAAGAGATGCACCAAAAACTTGTTTTTGGTATATCGTGCTTATTCCAGTAAAAAAACTTAGTTGGTGCTCCTCCTTCTAGTCTCTTGTACACTTCACAAGACTCTATAAATATTAATAATAGCACTAATTTTCGTACCCTTGTATGTGTTTATTAATTGTAATGGCATCTTCCAAAAACATGAGGAATCAAATAGATTTGGCTTCGTTGAGTCCCAAGAGGAGTTCAAGGATACCAAAACTAAAACACAAAACAAATGTTTTTATGTCACAAACTCTACATCCATATCTTAAGAGCTTTCACATTCTAAACATTTTGTTTGGTTCCTCAATTCTGGTATCCTTGACTCTTCTTGAGACTCTATGAAACAAATCTTTCATGCAAACATAAAAAACAGAGCTTTATTTGTGTTCAATTTTAAGCTTTGAGGGACATGAAAGGTTTAAGAACGATGATTTTTTTTTTGTGGCAGTGAAGTGATGTTGTGTCTTTTGTGTTCATTTTATAAAATTAGTGGGTAGACTGAAACATTAATTTTGATTGATTTGTATTGCAATGAAAAATGACTAATTATTTGTGATTCAATTGTGGATGGTAAAGAATCACGAATTAATTATTTCAAGAAAATATTATCAAATTTGGATTTTCAAAAATATCATAAAATCAGTTGTAATTGGAAATATTTTTATTGTTATATTTTGAGTGATTTATAAGTGTTTTAGAAGAATTTAACTTTACAATACAAACTAGTATTATACACGCGCTATAGCGCGTGATTGGATTGTTTGTTTTTACAAAAACAAACTAATATAATAATTAGTTTTGTATCAAAAATTTGACCTACCTATTTAACTCTGAGGTTGAAATAGCAAAACTAATAACGCGCGGTGAACAAAGTTGGTGATTTTTTCCAGTATATTCTTTTGATGATAAAAACTTGGAAGATTTTTAAGAACAACAATAATCATGATTTAAAAGTAGATCAAAAATAACTTTCTAAAAGTAAAACATATTTCGGATGCAAACCATAAGGTAATTTTATAAATTTGGGGACTAGTAATTAAAACAATGAAAATAATTGATGATAAAATAAATTTATTATGTTAATTTACTTGATTTATTAATGGTTCTTAATCCGTACAATTAAAAAATAACATATTTAATCTTAGAAGTAATATGTATACCGAGAAATTTATAGTTTGTACCTGAATTTTTTATTTTGAAATAATTTCCTATAGTTTTATGATTTGGTGTTGTATTGTTTGTTCTTCGTTGGGTTCTAGCCAAATTTATAGTGGTTTTCAATTCATCGGATCTTCAACGGATATGTTTTGGATTGTTCTCGAGAATTCTATGGTTATAGAGCCACTGGTTTCTCATATTATTGTGGATTTGTTTGGTTGATTTTGTGGATCCAATATTTTGGGGTTTTTGAATTTCAAAACCCCTTCTATATTTAAAACCCCTTCATCGAGTGGTCTATGCCGATTCTATGTTCCCGAAACTTCAAGGATTTTGTTTCTTTCTATATATTTGCTTCGTTTCAGCTGTTAGGCAACACTTATTTCATTAGCCTGACTCATTCTTTCTATTGGTGTATGTGTTTGATGAATTTAGTGATTCGTTTCTCTGCTCTTGTTGTGTTTAGTTTCATTATGGCTCAATTGGGGTTATACTTAAAGAATTTTAGAGACAAGCTATCTCGGATCAAGGTACCATTTTTGACAAATCCAATTTGATCAAGGGCTATGAATGTACTCTGCTGGGTAGGAGTTCTAATCCTTTGGAACATGATGTTGTTGCTCTTTTGTTAAGGTTTCCTAAGATTTAGAGGATAGAATATCAAGCTAGAGGAAGACATTGTCGAAGTGCTGCAGTGAGGCCCTTTTCATTTCGATTATTGGATGGTGCCTTTTGTTTACTGGAAACTAGTGGCAGACACTGATTTCCCTTCGTAGATAATTTTTTGGATTCAGATTCTTGATCGCTCAGATCAATATCGTGCCCCAATTTTTCTTAAGCCATTGTTGAATCCTTAGGTAATGTTCTTGAGATTGATTTAGATTTTAGGAGAGTAAAACTAGCAAGCAAAGAAATTTACAAATCTATCAAACAAGAGGAAACAATCCTTAAAGATTTACAAAATCAAAGATGAGTACCGGAAGTTTTGATTTTGCGGGTTACCCTGTTCCCGTTACGGTTTCAATCTATTGACCAATTTTTCGTGTCGGGTCCCGCGTTTTAGTGGTCATAAGTGACAAAAAATAGAGATTGTAACACATCGCACATCATTGTGTGTGTCTTTTAAATGCATACAGCAAATTAAATAATAATTGAATTCACTGAATCTTGAGAAAAAACCAATGAGATCAGAAGATATGTACCAAAAACTTGTTTTGGGTATATCGTGCTTATTCAAGTAAAAAAACTTTGTTGGTGCTTCTCCTTCCAGTATCTTGTACACTTCACAAGACTCTATAAATATTTTATAATAGCACTAATTTGTGTATCCTTTTATGTGTTTATTAATTGTAATGGCATCTTTCAAAAACATGAGACATCAAATAGATTTGGCTTCGTTGAGTCCCAAGAGGAGTTCAAGGATACCAAAACTAAAACACTAAACAAGTGTTTTTAGGTAACAAACTCTACATCCATATCTTAAGAGCTTTTACATTCAAAACACTTTGTTTGGTTCCTCAACTCCGATTTGATCAAGGGCTATGAACGTACTCTGTTGGGTAGGTGTTCTAATCCTTTGGAACCGGATGTTGTTTCTGTTTTGTTAAGGTTTCCTATGATTTGGAGGATAGAATATCAAGCTAGAGGAAGACATTTTCGAGGTGCTGCAGTTAGGCCCTTTTCATTTCGATTATTGATGGTGGGTTTTGTTCGCTGGAAACTAGTGGTAGACACTGATTTCCCTTCGTAGATGATTTTTTGGATTCAGATTCTTGATTGCTCGGATCAATATTGTGCTCCAAATATTTTTAAGCCATTGCTCAATCCTTTGGGTAATGTTCTTGAGATTGTTATAGATTTTAGGAGAGCAAAACTAGCAAACAAAGAAATTTACAAAACTTGCAAACAAGATTAACCAATCCTCAAAGATTTACAAAATTGAAGATGAGTACCAGAAGATTTGATTATGCGGGTTACCCTATGCATGTTACGGTTTCAATCTATTGAAAAATTGTATGTATTGGGTCAAACCGCGAGACTCCCCTTTTATTGGACATAAGTGATAAAGTCAAGGCCCGCTCCAATGGAAGCCTTATTGGACTAGGCACGCGGTCACTCCCGTTTGACACCCCTATGGACGAATGGTAGGGTTATATTTTCATTACAAATCTTTACGCACAAGAGTTTGAACCCTCTAGACTAGTTGAAAAAATAGAGATTGTAACACTTCGCACATCTTTGTGTGTGTCTTTTAAATGCTTACTAAAAATTAAATAAGAATTGAATTCATTAAATCCAGAGAAGAAACCAATGAGATCAGAAGAGGTGCACCAAAAACTTGTTTTGGGTATATCGTGCTTATTCCAATAAAAACACTTTGTTGGTGCTTCTCCTTCTAGTCTCTTGTACACTTCACAAGATTCTAAAAATATTTTATAATAGCACTAATTTCCGCATCCTTTGTTTGTTTATTAATTTTAATGGCATCTTCCAAAAACATGAGAAATCAAATAGATTTGGCTTCGTTGAGTCCCAAGAGGAGTTCAAGGATACCAAAACTAAAACACAAAACAAGTGTTTTTAGGTAACAAACTCTACATCCATATCTTAAGAGCTTTTACATTCAAAACACTTTGTTTAGTTCTGCAATCCTGGTATCCTTGACTCTTCTTGAGACTCTATGAAACAAATCTTTCATGCAAAGATAAAAAAAAAGCTTTGTTTGTTTTCAATTTTGAGCTTTGACGGACATGAAGGGTTTAAGAAAGATGAGTTTTTTTTTTTGTGGCTGTGATGTGGGTTTGTCCTTTGTGTTCGTTTTAAAGAATTAGTGGGGGGAGTGAAACATTAATTTCGATTGATTTGTATTGCAATGAAAAATGACTAATTATTTGTGATTCAATTGTGGATGGTAAAAAAATCATGAATTAATTATTTCAAGAAATATTATCAAATGTGGATTTTCAAAAAAATCATAAAATCTGTTGTAATTGAAAATATTTTAATGTGATTTAAAAGTGTTTTAGAAGATTTTAAGTTTACAAGACAAACTAGTATTATACACATGCTATAGCGCATTATTGGATTGTCTGGTTTTTTAAAACAAACTAATATAATATTTAGTTTTGTATCAAAAATTTAACTTACCTATTTAACTCTGAGTTTTAAATAGCAAAACTAATAAAGCGCGGTGAACAAAGTTGCTGATTTTGTCCAGTCTGTATGTGAGTATATTCTTTTGATGATAAAAACTTGTAAGATTTTAGAAACTACAATAATTATGATTTAAAAGTAGATAAAAATTAACTTTCTAAAACTAAAACATCTTTCGGATGCGAACCATTAGGTAATTTTATAAATTTGGGGTCGAGTAATTCAAACACTGAAAATAATTGATGATAAAATAAATTTATTATGTTAATTATTTTGATTTATTAATAGTTCTTAATCCGTACAATTAAAAATAATATGTTTAAACTTAGAAGTAATATCTAATCTGAGAAATTTATGGTTTGTACCTGAATTTTTTATTTTAAAATAATTTCTTATAGTTTTACGATGTCGTCTTCTATTGTTTGTTCTTCGTTGGGTTCTGGCCAAATTTATCGTGGTTTTCAATTCATCGGATCTTCAAGGGCTATGTTTTGGATTGTTCTCAAGAATTCTGTGGTTATAGAGCCACTGGTTTCTCGGATTATTGTGGAGGTTTTTGGTTGATTTAGTGGATCCAATATTTTGGGGTTTTTGAATTTCAAAACCCCTTCTATATTTCAAACCCCTGCATCGAGTGGGTTATGCCGATTCTATGTTCCCAAAACTTCAAGGATTTTGTTTCTTTCTATATATTTGCCTCGTTTCAGCTGTTAAGCAACACTTATTTCATTGGTCTCACTCAGTCTTTCTATTGGTGTATGTGTTTGATGAATTTAGTGATTCGTTTCTCTACTCTTGTTTTTTTTAGAGACAAGCTATCTCTGATCAAGGTACCATTTTCGACAAATCCAATTTGATCAAGGGATATGAATGTACTCTGCTAGGTAGGAGTTCTAATCCTTTGGAACATGATGTTGTTTCTCTTTTGTAAAGGTTTCCTATGATTTTGAGGATAGGAATATCGAGCTAGAGGAAGACATTGTCGAGGTGCTGCAGTTAGGCCCTTTTCATTTCGATTATTGAATGGTGCCTTTGTTCACTGGAAACTAGTGGTAGACACAGATTTCCCATCGTAGATGATTTTTGGATTCAGATTCTTGATCGCTCGCATCAATATCGTGCTCCAATTATTTTTAAGCCATCGCTGAATCCTTTGGGTAATATTTTTTAGATTGATATAGATTTAAGGAGAGTAAACTAGCAAACAAAGAAATTTACAAAACTTGCAAACAGATTAACCAATTCTCAAAGATTTACAAAATTGAAGATGAGTACGAGAAGATTTGATTATGTGGGTTACCCTATGCCTGTTACAGTTTCAATCTATTGACAAATTGTCTGTGTCGGGTCAAACTGCGAGACTCGCCTTTTATTGGACATACGTGATAACGTCAACGCCCGCTCCCATGGAAGCCTTATTGGACTAGGCACGCGGTCACTCCCGTTTGACACCCTTATGGACAAGTGGTAGGGTTATATTTTCATTACAAATATTTATGCACAAGAGTTTGAACCTCTACCTAGAGTTCTAGGAGTGGAATAAAAAAAACCATTACACTAGTTGACAAAAAATATAGATTTTAACACTTCGTATATCTTTGTGTGTGTCTTTTAAATGCTTACAAAAAATTAAATAATAATTGAATTCACTTCATTCAGAAAAAAAACCAATGAGATCAGAAGACATGCACCAAAAACTTGTTTTGGGTATATCGTGCTTATTCCAGTAAAAAAACTTTGTTGGTGCTTCTCCTTCTAATTTCTTGTACACTTCAGAAGACTCTATAAATATTTTATAATAGCACTAATTTTCGTATCCTTGTATGTGTTTATTAATTGTAATGGCATCTGTCTCTCTCTCTCTCAATCAAATAGATTGGGCTTCGTTGAGTCCCAAGAGGAGTTCAAGGATACCAAAACTAAAACACAAAACACGTGTTCTTATGTTACAAACTCTACATTCATATCTTAAGAGCTTTTACATTCAAAACACTTGGTTTGGTTCCTCAATTCTGGTATTCTTGACTCTTCTTGAGACTCTATGAAACAAATCTTTCATGCAAAGATAAAAAAACAAAGCTTTGTTTGTTTTCAATTTTGTGCTTTGACGGACATGAAGGGTTTAAGAAAGATGAGTTTTTTTTGGTGGCAGTGAAGTTTTGTTGTGTCTTTTGTGTTCGTTTTATAGAATTAGTGGGTAGATTGAAACATTAATTTTGATTGATTTGTATTGCAATGAGAAATGACTAATTATTTGTGATTCAATTGTGGATGGTAAAAATCACGAATTAATTATTTCAAGAAAATATTATCAAATTTGGATTTTCAAATGTATCATAAAATCAGTTGTAATTGGAAATATTTTTATTGTTATATTTTTAGTGATTTAAAATTCTTTTAGAAGATTTTAACTTTACAATACAAACTAGTACTATACACGCGCTATAGCGCGTGATTGGATTCTCTGTTTTAAAAAACAAACTAATATAATATTTAGTTTCGTATCAAAAATTTCACCTACCTATTTAACTCCGGGGTTGAAATAGCAAAACTAAAAAAGTGCGGTGAACAAAGTTGGTGATTTTGTCCAGTCTGTATGTGAGTATATTCTTTTGATGATACAAACCTGTAAGATTTTTAAGAACAACAACAATCATGATTTAAAAGTAGATAAAAAATAAATTTCAGAAACTAAAACATATTTCGGATGAGAACCATAAGGTAATTTTATAAATTTGGGGTCTACTCATTCAAACCCTAAAAATAATTGATGATAAAATAAATTTATTATGTTAATTTACTTGATTTATTATATGGTTCTTAATCTGTAAAATTAAAAAATGATATGGTTAAACTTAGAAGTAATATGTATTCCGAGAAATTTATGGTTTGTACCTGAATTTTTCATTTTGAAATCATTTTCCAATAGTTTTACGGCATGGTGTTGTATTGTTTGTTCTTTGTTGGGTTCTGGCCAAATATTTCTTGGATTTCGATTCATTGGATCTTCAAGGGCTACGGTTTGGATTGTTCTCAAGAATTCTGTGGTTATAGAGCCACTGATTTCTCGGATTATTGTGGAGGTTTTTGGTTGATTTAATGGATCCGATATTTTAGGGTTTTTGAATTTCAAAACCCCTTCTATATTTCAAATCCCCTCATCGAGTTGTCTATGCCGATTCTATCTTCCCGGAACTTCAATGATTTTGTTTCTTTCTATATATTTGCTTCGTTTCAGCTGTTAAGCAACAATTATTTCATTAGTTTGACTCATTCTTTTTATTGGTGTATGTGTTTGATGAATTTAGTGATTCGTTTCTCTGCTCACGTTGTATTTAGTTTCATTATGGCTCAATTGGGGTTATACTTAAAAGAATTTTAGAGACAAGCTATCTCTGATCAAGGTACCATTTTCGACAAATCCAATTTGATCAAGGGCTATGAATGTACTCTGCTGGGTAGGAGTTCTAATCCTTTGGAACATGATGTTGTTTCTCTTTTGTTAAGGTTTCCTAAGATTTAGAGGATAGAATATCAAGCTAGAGGAAGACATTGTCGAGGTGCTGCAGTTAGGCCCTTTTTATTTCGATTATTGGATGGTGCCTTTTGTTCGCTGGAAACTGGTGGTAGAAACTGATTTACCTTCGTAGATGATTTTTTGGATTCAGATTCTTGATCGCTCGGATCCATATCGTGCTCCAATTATTTGAAGCCATTGCTGAATCCTTAGGTAATGTTCTTGAAATTGATTTAGATTTTGGGAGAGTAAAAGTAGCAAACAAAATAATTTATCAAACTTGCAAACAAGATTAACCAATCCTCAAAAATTTACAAAATCGAAGATGAGTACCAGAAGATTTGATTTTGCAGGTTACCCTATGCATGTTAAGGTTTCAATCTATTGACAAATTGTCTGTGTCGGGTCAAACCGCGAGACTCGCCTTTTATTGGACATAAGTTATAAAGTCAAGGCCCGCTCCAATGGGAGCCTTAATGGACCAGGCACGCGCTCACTCCCATTTGACACCCCTTTGGAAGAATGGTGGTGTTGTATTTTAATTACAAAAACATGACAAATCTAATAGATCTAGCTTCGTTGAGTCCCAAGAGGAGTTCAAAGATACCAAAACTAAAAGACAAAACAAGTGTTTTTAGGTAACAAACTCTACATCCATATCTTATGAGCTTTTACATTCAAAACACTTTGTTTAGTTCCGCAATTCTGGTAGCCTTGACTCTTCTTGAGACTTTATGAAACAAATCTTTCATGCAAAGATAAAAAAACAAATCTTTGTTTGTTCTCAATTTTGAGCTTTGACGGATATGAAGGGTTTCAGAAAGATGAGTTTACTTTTTGTGGCAGTGAAGTGGTGTTGTGTCCTTTGTGTTCGATTTAAAGATTTAGTGGGTGGACTGAAACATTAATTTTGATTGATTTGTATTGCAATGAAAAATGACTTTATTTGTGATTCAATTGTGGATGGTAAAAAATCATGAATTATTTATTTCAACAAAATATTATCAAATTTGGATTTTCAAAAATATCATAAAATCAGTTGTTAATGGAAAATTTTTAATTGTTAGATTTTTAGTGATTCAAAAGTGTTTTAGAAGATTTTAACTTTACAATACAAACTAGTCTTATACACGCGCTATATCGCGTGATTGGATTGTCTGTTTTTAAAAACAAACTAATATAATATTTAGTTTTGTATCAAAAATTTCACCTACCTATTTAACTTCGGGGTTGAAATAGGAAAACCAATAAAGCGCGGTGAACAAAGTTGGTGATTTTGTCCAGTCTGTATGTGAGTATATTCTTTTGATGATAAAAACTTATAAGATTTTTAAGAACAATAATAATCATGATTTAAAAGTAGATAAAACATAAATTTCTAAAACTAAAACATATTCCGGATAAGGTAATTTTATAAATTTGGGGTCTACTAATTCAAAAACTTAAAACAAATGATGATAAAATAAATTTATTATGTACCATTTTCAACAACTCTGATTTGATCAAGGGCTATGAACGTATTCTGCTGGGTAGGTCTTTTAATCCTTTGGAACAGGATGTTTTTTCTCTTTTGTAAAGGTTTTCTAAGATTTAGGGGATAGAGTATCGAGTTAGAGGTTTTGAACTTGGTTTTTGGGAAATTACAGTTTTATTTTGACAATGAGGAAGACATTGTCAAGGTGCTGCAGTTAGGCCCTTTTCATTTCAATTATTGGATGGTGCCTTTTGTTCGCTATAAACTAGTGGTAGACACTGATTTCCCTTCGTAGATGATTTTTTGGATTCAGATTCTTGATTGCTCGGATCAATATCGTGCTCGTATTATTTTTAAGCCATTGCTGAATCCTTTGGGTAATGTTCTTGAGATTGATATAGATTTTGGGAGAGTAAAAGTAGCAAACAAAGAAATTTACAAAACTTGCAAACAAGATTAACCAATCCTCAAAGATTTACAAAATCGAAGATGAGTACCAGAAGATTTGATTTTACGGGTTACCCTATGCCCATTACGGTTTCAATCTATTGACCACTTGTCCATGTCGGGTCAAACTGCGAGACTCACCTTTTATTGAACATAAGTGATAAAGTCAAGCCCCGCTTCCATGGGAGCCTTATTGGCCCAGGCACGAAATCACCCGCGTTTGACACCCCTATGGACGAGTTGTAGGGTTATATTTTCATTACAAATCTTTATGCACAAGAATTAGAACCCTCTACCTAGAGTTGTAGGAGTGGAATCAAAAAAACCATTACACTAGTTGACAAAAAATAGAGATTGTAACACTTCGCACATCTTTGTGTGTATCTTTTAAATGCTTACTACAAATTAAATCAGAATTGAATTCACTGAATCCAGAGAAGACACCAATGAGATCAGAAGAGATGCACCAATAACTTGTTTTGGGTATATTGTGCTTATTCTAGTAAAAACACTTTGTTGGTGCTTCTCCTTCTAGTCTCTTGTACACTCCACAAGATTCTATAAATATTTTATAATAGCACTAATTTCCGCATCCTTGTATGTGTTTATTAATTATAGTGGTATCTTCCAAAAACTTGAGAAATCAAATAGATTTGGCTTCGTTGAGTCCCAAGAGGAGTTCAAGGATACCAAAACTAAAACACAAAACAAGTGTTTTAAGGTAACAAACTCTACATCCATATCTTAAGAGCTTTTACATTCAAAATACTTTGTTTAGTTCCGCAATTCCGGTATCCTTGACTCTTCTTGAGACTCTATGAAACAAATCTTTCATGCAAAGATAAAAAAACAGAGCTTTGTTTGTGTTCAATTTTGAGCTTTGAGGGACATGAAGGGTTTAAGAAACATGAGTTCTTTTTTTGTGGCAGTGAAGTGGTGTTGTGTTCATTTTATAGAATTAGTGGGTGGACTGAAACATTAATTTTGATTGATTTGTATTGCAATGAAAAATGACTTTATTTGTGATTCAATTGTGGATGGTAACAAAATCATGAATTATTTATTTCAACAAAATATTATCAAATTTGGATTTTCAAAAATATAATAAAATCAGTTGTTAATGGAAAAATTTTAATTGTTAGATTTTTAGTGATTCAAAAGTGTTTTAGAAGATTTTAACTTTACAATACAAACTAGTCTTATACACGCGCTATAGCGCGTGATTGGATTGTCTGTTTTTAAAAACAAACTAATATAATATTTAGTTTTGTATCAAAAATTTCACCTACCTATTTAACTCCGGGGTTGAAATAGCAAAACCAATAAAGCGCGGTGAACAAAGTTGGTGATTTTGTCCAGTCTGTATGTGAGTATATTCTTTTGATGATAAAAACTTATAAGATTTTTAAGAACAATAATAATCATGATTTAAAAGTAGATAAAACATAAATTTCTAAAACTAAAACATATTTCGGATGAGAACCATAAGGTAATTTTATAAATTTGGGGTCTACTAATTCAAACACTGAAAACAAAATGATGATAAAATAAATTTATTATGTTAATTTACTTGATTTATTAATGGTTCTGAATCCATACAATTACAAAATAAGATGGTTAAACTTAGAAGTAATATGTATTCCGAGAAATTTATGGTTTGTACCTGAATTTTTTATTTTGAAATAATTTTCCAATAGTTTTACGGCATGGTGTTGTATTGTTTGTTCTTCGTTGGGTTCTGGCCAAATTTTTCTTGGATTTCGATTCATTGGATCTTCAAGGGCTATGGATTGGATTGTTCTCAAGAATTTTGTGGTTATAGAGCCACTGATTTCTCGGATTATTGTGGAGGTTTTTGGTTGATTTATTGTATCTGATTTTTTGGGGTGTTTGAAATATAAAACCCCTTCTATATTTCAACTCCCCTCATCGAGTTGTCTAAGCCGTTTATATGTTCCCAGAACTTCAAGGATTTTGTTTCTTTCTATATATTTTCTTCATTTCAGCTGTTAGGCAACACTTATTTCATTAGCCTAACTCATTATTTCTATTGGTGTGTGTGTTTGATGAATTTAGTAATTCGTTTTTCTTCTCTCGTTGTGTTTAGTTTCATTATGGCTCAATTGGGTTATACTTAAAGAATTTTGAAGACAAGCTATCTCTGATCAAGGTACCATTTTCAACAACTCTGATTTGATCAAGGGCTATGAACGTATTCTGCTGGGTAGATCTTTTAATCATTCGGTACAGGATGTTGTTTCTCTTTTTACATTCAAAACACATTGTTTAGTGCATCAATACTAGTATCCTTGACTCTTCTTGAGACTCTATAAAACAAATCTTTCATGCAAAGATATAAAAACAAAGCTTTGTTTGTCTTCAATTTTGAGCTTTGAGGGACATGAAAGGTTTAAGAAGGATGAATTCTTTTTGGTGGCAGAGAAGTGGTGTTGTGTCCATTGGGTTCATTTCACAGATTTTGTGGGTAGACTAAAACATAAATTTTGATTGGTTTGTACTACATGAAAAATGATTAATTATTTATTATTCAATTGTGGATGGTAAAAAATCTTAAATTAATTATTTAAAAAAGATATTATAAAATTTGAATTTTCAAAAATATCATAAAATATGTTGTGTTTGAGAATATTTTAATTGTTAAATTTTTACTGATTTAAAAGTTTTTTAGAAAAAATTTACTTTAAAATACAAACTAGTATTATACACGGGTTATAGCGCGTGATTTGATTGTCTATATTTTTAAAAAAACTAATATAATATTTAGTTTTGTATCAATAATGTTTCCTACCTATTTAATTCTGAGTTTGAAATAGCAAAATTAATAAAGTGCAGTGAACAAAGTTTGTGATTTTTTCCATTGTGTTTATGAGTATATTCTTTTGATAATAAAAAGTTGTAACATTTTTTAAAAACAATGGTCAAGATTTAAAAGTATATCAAAAATAAAAAAGTTAAAATTATAACATATTTCGGATTTGAACCATAAGATAATTTTATAAATTTGAGGTCTAGTAATCCTAACATTGAAACTAATGATCAAATAAATTATTATATTAGTTTACTTGAATTATTAATGGTTCGTAATCCGTAAAATTAGGAAATAATATGGTTAAACTTATAAGTAATGTGGTTTCCGCAAGTGGCATTCAGCCTAGTGGCAGGTGGTAAGTCCACAACAGGCATGCGCACTTGCATATCCTAGGATCGAGTTCCCCTGCTTGTATTTGCAAGAACTTGGCTAATAGGTCGGTCATTTGTGGCCCAATGTTGACCCAAAAAAAAAAAAAGTAATGTGGTTTCCAAGAAATTAATGGTTTGTTTGTTCTTCGTTGGGTTCTGGTCAAATTTGTCTTGGATTGCAATTCATCGGATCTTCAAGAGCTATGGTTAGGTTTATTGTCAAGAATTATGTGCTTATCAAGCTATTGATTTCTCGGATTATTGTGGAGGTTTTTAGTTGATTTAGTGGATCCGATATTTTGGGGTTTTTGAATTTCAAAACCCATTTTAAATTTCAAATTGCCCCATCGAGTGGTCCTTCCGGATTCTGTTGTTTCCGGAACTTAAAGGGTTTTGTTTCTTTCTACATATTTGCTTCGTTCCAGCTGTTATGCAACACTGATTTCATTAGCCGGACTCATTGTTTCTATTGATGTCTGTGTTTGATGAATTAGTGATTTGTTTCTCTGCTCTCGTTGTGTTTAGTTTCACTATGGCTAAATTGGGGTGATGCTTAAAGAATTCTACAGACAAGCTATCTCCAATCAAGGTACCATTTTCAACAACTCCGGTATGATCAAGGGCTATGAACCTACTCTGCTAGGTAGGTGTTTTAATCCTTTGGAACATGTTGTGGTTGTTCTTTTATTAAGTTTTCCTTATATTTGGAGGATAGACATTGTCGAGGTGCTGCAGTTAGGCCTTTTTCATTTCGATTATTGGATGGGGCCTTTTGTTTGCTGGAAACTAGTGGTAGACACTCATTTCCCTTCGTAGATGAATTTTTTGATTCAGATTGTTGATCTCCCATATCAATATCGTGCTCCAATTATTTTTTAAGCCATTGCTGAAGCATTAGGTAATGTTCTTGAGATCTATATAGATTTTGGGAGAGTAAAACTAGCAAACAAAAAAATTTACAGAACACTTTGTTTAGTGCCTCAATACTAGTATCCTTGACTCTTCTTGAGACTATATAAAACAAATCTTTCATGCAAAGATATTAAAACAAAGCTTTGTTTGTCTTTAGTTTTGAGGTTTGAGGGACATAAAAGGTTTAAGAAAGATGAGTTCTTTTTGGTGGCAGAGAAGTGTTGTTGTGTCCATTGGGTTCATTTCACAGATTTTATGGGTAGACTGAAACATAAATTTTGATTAATTTGTATTACAATGAAAAATGATTAATTATTTATGATTCAATTGTGGATAGTAAAAAATTTTAAATTAATTATTTTAAAAAGATATTATAAATTTTGAATTTTCAAAAATATCATAAAATATTTTGTGTTTGAGAATATTTTAATTGTTAGATTTTTAGTTATTTAAAAATGTTTTAGAAGATTTTTACTTTAAAATACAAACTAGTATTATACACGAGCGTGATTTGATTGTCTATTTTTTTTAAAACAAACTAATATAATATTTAGTTTTGCATCAATAAATTCTCCTACCTATTTAATTCTGATTTTGAAATAGCAAAATTAATAAAGTGCAGTGAACAAAGTTGGTGATTCTGTCCATTGTAAGATTTTTTTAAAAACAATGATCATGATTTAAAATCAATATCACAGCCATAATAAACAAATCAACAAATACTCAAAAATAAGTGTATTTCGCTTAATCTAAACGATTTAATGATCAGATAATAATAAAATATTCTACTTGCTCTCTCTGCCTTAAGATGTAATCTAGCTGCCTTACCACATGTACATGGTTCATCAGGTTCTTCTGAACCTTCAAGTTGATCCCATAGTGTCTTCAGATGCGTATAATAATCGGATAATGAGAGTGTTCCTTGTCGAAGATCCTGAATTTCCTGAGTGAGATTGAAAGTCCTATGCAAATTTGTCATATGAAACCGACCATACAAATCAAGCCAAATATCTACAACATTATCAATTCTCAATATACTCTTATAGATCTGTGGTGAGACTGAATTGAGTATCCACGACTTTACCATTGAGTTACATCGAGACCAAATGCAAAATTTCACTAAATCTTCTGGTCTTTTCACAGAACCATCAATGAAGCCTATCTTATTCTTAGCATCAAGAGATATCTTCATAGCAGCATTCCAATCATCATAATTTGAACCATCAAGTCGAATAGAAACAATATTCAAACCTGGATGATCGGAGCTGTGAAGGTATAATGGAGAATCTGTCGGATCTGGAGCATCATCTTGCTTTACAATGTGCGAGTATCTTTCAGCATGTTTCATTGCAATCGAAGGAGATTTCGGAGGAGAAATCGAAGCTCGATTGGTTCTTCGAGTTGCTGAGTTTGTCGCAGCTTGTAAACGAGCAGATCTTCGTGGATTCTTCATGATTTTCACCATTGTGACCAAGAAAAGAGCTTACGGAGTAAAGATTGATGATCGATGAAGTGATTTCGAGCTCAAAACCAAGAAATTGGCTCTGATACCATATTACGTTTCAAGATTGAGAAGAAGAAGATTGAAAGAGTTCGAGAGAAAGATCGAAGAAGTTTCAATTCTGTTTTTCTTCTTCACCAACTCAAAATGTAAACCAATTGTATTTATACAAAATGAAATTGAGATAACAGAAACCAAACCAAAATGTTAAATAACCGAAACCCGGTTAACCAATAATTCAAAATCTATTAGGTGATGAAATTGAAATTTTGATTTTGATTTTACAGAGACAATTAATTTTATTTTTAAATGGATTATGGCGGGACATCTCAACTTTTTTGGAATTTTTTAATAAAATTGATTTTTTGTCATATTGTACCAATTTTTCCGGTTACTCATAATATTATCACAGAACCTTTGTTTTCGCATATAAAT
>JAKUCM010007122.1:0-22348 GCA_023374145.1 Lepidium sativum | reverse complement strand
CTTGATTTTGGCACCATATTAAATCAAAATGTAATTTTGAAAGTTAGTGAATGCTTCAAAAATACATTTAATGTATAAGAATTACTACATAATAACCAACAAGGTTATCAAACCCTTAACCATTAAAGTTTACCAATTAATTATTTTTGTTGGCTTAATTTTACCAATTTTTAAATAGCTTATTTTCATATTTCAAACCAATTTATATTTCCATTGTGTAACCAAATTTTAAATAAAATAAATTATTATTTAAAATTTAGTTAATTTCAATTATAATTAAGGCGTAAATTTTTCAGAAGTATGCAATCATCGAACATACTACTTTTCTTAAACCCTAAATCAAATATTAAGGAGGTGTTATTGTATAACAAATTGTGTAACAATTTTTTTAATCATTTTTAAAAATTTTAAATATCAATTATAATTCAGATGTAGACTTTAAATTGCAAACTTTATTGGGAGTCTACAATATATACTACACCAAAAATTTACAATGCGGATTTCAGATTCCACAGAAAATCTATTTTTATTGATTTATACTATTATTAAATAAAAAATTTATAAATCAAAATAATAAAATACATACTTCACCGGAAGTCTAAAAAAAACAAATTTCCCTCTGTTTTATTACATTGTAAATATATGATAATACAAAAAAATTTCTAGATATTTGAAAAGTGTACATTTTGATTGATATATCAATATATAATAATTTTTTTATAAAACTAATATTTTTTTATTAATTTATAGAGATTATTATTAATTATTGATATAGTAATTAAACTATATCATTCACAAAATGCCTCAAAAGTTATTGACTTGAAATATGTCTCAAAAGATTATTCACAAAGCCTTTTGGTTGTTCTAATGGGCCTTAAATATTTTGGATTTTAAATGTTCCGTAAGATAAATGAGGCCACTTTATTCTTTTGGCCTTTAATTCTTTGATGTCAAGTAAGCAAAAAACAATAAAAACATTTATAAATCTATAGGCTAAGTCAAATAATAAGATTAAGAGGTCCACTAAAATTAAAGTGGAAAACGACATGTAAAGTCCACGTGGGGTCTTATAGCCAACTCTTTTGGACCTTTTCACCATCCATCAAATTGGTTTAGGCCTTCGTATAAATCATTTACACTGTATTTCTTTTACAATAAATATCGAAGATACATTAATAAAATAAATAAACTGTCCTAGTGGCGGATGGTAAGTCCACTTAAACCAGCTTATTTATACAACAAGAGATCGAGTCCCCATGTCTACATTATGTAGGAATTTGGCTACTGGACCAGCCAGTTGTAGTCCAATTAATCTGTTGTTGATAAAAAAAAATTTGCCGAAGACATGTAGTACAGTAATATAGTCATTTTAGAAATCCTCAAAATACCAGATATCAAACTTTGAGCGCTATTTGTCTAATTGACAACAAAAAAAACAAAAAAGCTATGGTTAAACGAACCACCCATATTTGTGAAATACCAAAACATCTTGTATGGGCGTTGAAACGTGACAAGATACAACGAAATAGAATCAACGGTTAGGAGAAGATGATAGAATTGAAGGGTTGAGATTAGATGGACAGAAGTAGGGCCCAAGCCAGGCTGTTCTTTGTAGCATTAAACTGGTGGTAGTGACCCAACTCGCATGCTTGAGTGGGAAGGGATTAGGACCCACGAAACGACTCCGTATAGTGGTACAATCTAGCTAATAGGACCCGCCAATGAATCATACACGGACGAGACTTTTACATCAATGATAAAGTATATGCTTTTTAAAAGATTTCCAAAATATTGGAATCATCTCTACGTAATAAAACACGAGACAATTTTATTTTGGTAATTTTTAGATAAAATTAATCTAAGATTTATAACTATTTTAAAAAATAAAATTAAGATAAACTTATCGGAAATATACTAGAAATCAGACGAACTTGTAGGAAATGTACTAGAAATCAGACAGATTTAATATGCTAGAAATCAGACAGACTTATAGGAAATGTGCTAGAAATCATACAGACTTACATAAAATTCTAGAAATTAGACAAATTTGCATGAGGACTGCCAAAATTGAGATAGAAAAAATGTACCAGAAATTAGGCAGACTTGCATGAAATATGATTCGAGTTCATATTGGTCATGGGTTGAGAACGGGAATTGAACTCTATGAGATCTAACCATAAATAAAGCAAACTTGTAGGAAGAATGGCAGAAATCAAGTAGACTTGCAGAAACATATTTGGTGTACCAGAAATTAAGTAAAGAAAGTGTGCCACAAATCAGACAGACTTGCATGAAATATGCTAAAAATCTAGTAGAATTGATGTGCCAAAAATCATATAGACTTGTAGGAAATGTATCAAAAATCAGGAAGACTTGCGAAAAATTAAGCAGACTTGATGTCTCAAAAATTAGACAACCTTGGTGTGTCAAAAATTAGGTAGAGGAAATGTGCTAGAAATCAGACAAACTTCTAACAAAAATTGTTTGATTAGTAAATCTAATTTCCCGAACTACCTTTTATCGACTTATACCCGTAATTTCTGTCTTGTTTCCCGTTATGCACATAGCTATAATAAGTCATACATTAGTCGATTGTAAAAAAAAAAACTATACATCAATGGATTGTCAAAAAGAAAAAAAATCATTCACCAATGTCATAATTGTTGTTGGGTGGACCATGACTAAGTAGGGCTTCAATAAATTTTCATTTTGGTTATAAACTCAACCCAAAAAAAGTCAAGACAAAGTGGTGAGACCCACCAAAAGGAAACGTTTCAAAGTTATGCTTAAGTGGGTCCGACCTTAACCCCAACAAGCTAGGGACCACGAGCCCACTGGCCCATCTTTCCACTGGCCTAACCAAAGACCCACCAACGATGTAGACCCCACACTTGCCTAATCTCTAGGCCTACTTAACACGTGCGTGTCTTTACTCTCTTCCTCACGTGCCCACGTGACTTTTCTGATAATCTAAAACGCGGTCGTTTTTGTTTCTTTCCTTTCAGTGGTTCGATGATCGTGTTGTGTTGCTGGTGGTCATGAACTGATGAAGCTCTTGTTTCTCGTAAATCTCTAAAGAAAAGTCTCTAAGCATATGTGTAGTTGTTGAAGACGATGAACCACCGTTTGTTATCCTTGAGCTTGAGCTTGGAGCCATAACTGACGTCGTTCTCGCTGGTTTCGAACCGGTTACATCTGAAGCACAAATGACACCGTTGCTCTGAATAAGTGGTGGTCTAGCCATCGATGAAGCTTGTTGTACGGCGGAGACGTAAGAAGAAGGTGGAAAAGCTAACATCTGAGGCTGATTTAAAAGACCAGTGACGTTTGGAACTAAGAAGAAAGCTCCAACAGCTGGAATCACTGTATTTGATGGAATCGCCCACATCGGAATCATTCCTTGTGGTAGATTTTGTTGAACCATAGTGTTAACCGGAGTTTGGATTGGAGCTAAACCGGAAGTAACCGAAACGGTGTCGTTTATATCAATATATTCACTGTTAGAAGGTCGTTTACGTCTCTTCTTAACCGGATTATCTCCCAAATCAGAATCAGCGTTTGTAGTCGTCGGGATTTTTAGGGTTCCGTTAACCGACATAGCGATGGCGGGAACTGTTCCTGTACCCGTGGCGGCGATTATCGCCGGCTCGGCGTTTTCTAACAACCACCGAATCGTCTCGCCGTCGGATTTATGACCTAATTCTCGAGTCAATTGAAAAATCCTAGCTGCACACGTGGCAGGCATACGTATTCTTCTCCCTCTTCCTTCAACTTTCGTGTGACGGTCTTTAGTCGAAGCTCTCTTCAATGGCGGACCTGTCGACGAAGGTAAAGCTAAAGACATTGAAATCGACGGGACTTCGTGTATCACCGTCTCCAACGACGTTGGCTCCGATTTAGGCTCGATGTTCACTGTATGATTATCTTCAAAAGTTTCGACGCCGTTATTGATTGTTAAATCAACGGCTCTTAAGGTTTGATTTTTATCTCCAACTTCTTCTTGCTTCTGAATCGTCGCCATTAAAAAAATAGCTTGAAAGGAAACGGACGGTGGAGATGACTGGAAAGGAATCGTTATTTAACGGCGTTACAGGTCCAAGGAGATAGTAAATTATGACTCTCTTTGTTCTTCTCTTTGTATTTATATAAGACAGCAAGAGAGACACAGAGAATAACTCATGCGGGAAAAAGAAATCAACGGTTGTTGATTAACTAGATTAGCTTTTGAGAGCCATCCTGATTTTGACACGTGTATTGATCCCCTTCCATTGTTTCAATCTTTTATTACCTTTATGGGACCATCTCTACTCACTGGGCTCCATTTAACTTTATTTTTCTTCTCATTAATTTTTTTGGTAATGTTTTTGGCCAATAACATAAAGGAATAAAAGGTTTAAACTTTTGCAAAGGTTGAAATTTTTTAAATAAAATAAAATTGGGTAGGAAAAAAGGATTTCTTTATAAGAAAAGTTGTAAGCCCATACTTGGGGCTGGACCCCATTAATGTAGGTCACAAGGCTGCGCCACCAAAAAAGCTATTTAGTGTCTAAAAGAATAATCCTCTTGTAGATTCCAAAATCCAATCTTTTACAAACTAAACCGGTTGATGTTTCCGAGACTTAATCTCAGTTTAGGGATTATGACAATTAGATGTGTGCATATCGTTCTTCGGTTCAGTTTGTTCGGTTTTCAATTCTTTAGTTTTTAAAATAATAGAACCAACGCATACTTTCTAAAATTCAGTTTGGTTTAGGTTCGATTATCCTTGATTCCAGTTTCAAATAGATACTTAAAATTAGAGTCAAAGAGGAACCGAAATAATTTGGTTCTCAATCGGTTTCTGTTCCAAATAATTATTTAGACAAAAACACTTAAAATAACTATTTTGTTACAAAAAAATGTACACAAAACCGAACCGAAACCAAAAATTTGTTTGGTTCAGTTCCGTTCGATTTCATTCGATTCTTTGGTTCTAGTTTTTATGCTCAACTAATTTTAGGAGTAATAAAAATCAATTAATGGATTAGTTTCAGTTCTAACTTCGGCTCCCGGTTCGGTTCGGTTCCTAACCAAAAACCGAAGTTATCTAAATTATGGAACCGTTCGGTTAATTTTTGGGAGCCAAACCAAAACTGAATTTTTAATTCGGTTCGGCTCGGTTATTCGGTTCCGATTTTTTTGCCCAACCCTAATGACAATCCAACTAATAAAAATTGGTCGATGTTTAATCAATTAATCCCAATATTAAACTGATCTAACGCAAAACTAAACCAGAAACTCAGATCGTGTTAGTAAAAAACAGTAATCAAATCTAACCGAGGTTTGATTCCTATTTTAACGAGAGATAGGTTTGAAGCACAAGCTACCTATGATATGACCAGAAAAAGTATCCAAACACCAAAAAAGAAAGGCTACGAAACAAAAACGAGTGAAAGTGGGCCCAAAATGGACCCTACTCTTTCCAGTGCTGATCACATCACATATTGAGGGCTAGGCCCAACTATCTGGACCCCACCACTCCCTTGGAGGTGACGTGGCTTATTGAGATTAATAAACGATCGTATTGGATAGGATCTGATATAACCCGACCCGATTTGAGCTGGTATTATTATTTTAGGCTTTAAACCTTGTGGGTTTCATAACAGATTCGGGCCCACCACATAGGGGTATATTTGTAATTTTGGCATCGGCCAACTTTTGCCTACCAAATCCAGCATATCATTACGTCAGCATAAATAATTTTGGCTTTGGTTTTATTGTATGGTCGTTTTGTGTAAGACAAAGAGACTCGAGAGCTCATCGTTTAGATACATGTGTCTGTAATTGTGTCCTAACGGAGATAAAACGCAATTTCTTATAAAACCTGAGACATTAAGTAGCGACCTGATGGAGTCCTTGAGTTTAACCTCACGATCCTGATATGTAAGTGTACCGTGACTGAGCTCCTATCAAAAGCTCCACAATTTTCTCTGCAATTTCCACGAGAAAGAATGAAAGAATGTCAGGAAAACACCAAAAAAACCCACAGTGATCTTGTGAACCAAATGAAATTCTGAAGTAAACCTGTGAGGAACCCGATCAATGGAACTGGTTCCAGCGTCTTTTGAGAGTTTTCCAGCTTTTGCCTGCAATAGCGAGAAAACCATATCAGTTTATTACGAACTAACATAGCTTAAGCTATAATCTTAACATCTAGGGGAACTGAATCTGATATTAAGCTAAGCTAAATGGGTATGCGGATTTCTCAAACCAAAAACGAAACGGAATATTGGATTTGAGACCCCTAGCTACAGATATGTGGCTCGGAACACTCACTTTGTGTACTTGGTGAAGAATGGATCTCTCATGAGGTACAATGCCCAGAGCAGCTTCCGCCTCTTAAGCTGAAATAGAACAAGATTATCAGTTAAACTGGTTCAATATTAATGTAAAAAAGATCCAAGACATCTCTAACCTCATCTTTTTCAGGTCCAGAGAAATGGATTTGCTTGCTCTTCTCTCCCCACCACTTCGAATTTGCAAGAATGCCCATTCCTAGTCCATCCACGGAAAGCGATATGGCCCATGGAATCCAAGAACGGATTCCATATCTTCTGATGAAAAGAACATATATGAGAGGTCTCATAATCAAAAGAACCTCGCCCATTACAAATAAGGCTCCACTAACACCCTTTTCAGTTAATAGCTCGGAGAGCGTTTTTTGCTTTTCCTTGATCATTGCCGGCGGCTCTATAACTGGCTGCGGCTGTTGATTCCTTTTTGACCAACCTGAGTGAGGTGATGATGTCATTGCTGTTCTTGTTCTTGCATTCTGACCAAATGAACTTAAAGCTGACATTGCCCGTCCTTCCATATTCCATGGATTATTATGATTTTGGTTTCCAAAACTATAAGGTATATTATTCCTATCCGAAACACCAGCTCTATTTTGCAAATTGGTTTCGTTAGAATCTTTCTCATCATTAGGTGTTTCCCCTCCATGAAGAAGCATCTTATACCCGCTACTCCGAAACAAGGCTAACCTAATGAGAGACCTGAAAATTCATATTTCCGGATATCAAAATGCTGACTAAGTATGTTGTGCATTACAAAGTGATCAGTAGAAAGCAAGCTTACTTCATAGCTTCAGTGACAATGATGAAGTTCCATTTTTTGTCTCCATAAAAGTGTTCAGCAGCCACTTCCACAACAGTTTCCAAATCCTTTAAGATGGCAATGAGTAGCGGATACGAAAGGGATGGATCAGTCCCGGAAGATCCAACATGACCACGAGGTGTTGGAGCATGTTCAATTATGTGTTCATTTATAGTTGTGAAAATGCCCAAAAAAGCCGTTACTACAAAGAAAGATAAATAAACTTTCATTACATTTACGGTATCAAAAGAGCAAGCAAGATACACAAAAGAAAGGAACATTCTTTTCAAACTTGAAGGCTCTAACGAACTTTCAACGACTGGGAACACTACTAGAGTCAAAACATGTGAGGTACAAGTTAAGGATGCGATACGAGAACCGATACAATGAGTATAGGACAGTGTTCCAATCCCAACAAGAGACCTTAGAAGCTAAACAGAGATTAAAAAGAAAGTTATTCTAAGAATGAAAGCAGTAAATGTTACCAAAGTATCACAAAACCTGCTTCTGGTCCAATCTCTGAAGCAGAAAACTTCTCAGGAAGCAGCCATGTCAATCCCTGCAACGAAATAAGCATACTCAATATATACCGAGATCAAAAAGCTTAACTGATCCTTGACGAATTCCACAACTATAAAACCTCTCAACAAAGGAAACAGTCAACAAACCAGATGATGGAACTTCGAAAACAAACCCTAATCTCCAGAGAATCAGAGCAAAAAACTGCGAAAAGAAATAACAAAAATTAAGGAGAAGAGTATTGAATCTTACGTTGGCAAGGGATCCTAAGGAATGTACATACTCTCTATTTTTATAAACCCAGTGCTTATAAGCTTCCATGGAGCTTCAGGAAGAGAAACGAAACAGAATTTCTAATTTACAGAAGAAAACTCCATTCACGTTAAATCTCTGATTTCCTACTCTTCTTCTCTCTTGATTCCAATTTTGCCGGTCGCTTGGGGATTTTATGTCATCTATTAGGTGCATTTATCGATAAATGTTAACAGGCCTTATCTGACTATATATGAGGCCCAATTAATGAGCCCAAGATCTTTAAAACTAAAACGACGTCGTCGTGAATAGCAAAACGCAACAAGAGCAATGGAGAATCAGAAATCAGAAGATTGGACTGATCTCTAGGGTTTATCTTTGATTTCTGCAAACATCAACGAGGATGCAATTAACTCTTGAATTCGGGTGAGATTATCTTTTACTCTGTAAGTTTTTAGATCAGTAGGAAAGCTCAGGAAATTCTGGGTGTTCTTAATTGGCAATTTACTGTTTGTAGCGATCTTTTGCTTCACTTTAGTTCTAGTTTTTGTTCGCTGATTGATCTTAGAACTTTAAAACCTTCATTTGATTTATAGGGGTGGATTAGAGCTTCTCTGTGAATCTGAAAAGATTCATAAAGTAAACGTCGATTTGCCTAATGGAGCAGATGATGTAAGCTCGAGTTCTTATGTTTCGGATCATACATAATGATTATATACATATAAAATGCTCATTCTTCCTTATTTGAATTCCTGGATTAGTTTACAATGAAGCATCTGCTTTCATGGGTTCGTACAAATGTGGTTAAAGAGAGGCCTGAAATGTTCATGAAAGGAGATACTGTGTAAGACTAGTTTTCTTCTTTATCAACTCAATTCAAGTTTAAGTCTTTACGATCTTAGAGAGGTCAATTGTTGTGCAGGAGACCTGGGGTTCTTGTGCTAGTCAATGACTGTGATTGGGAGCTAAGTGGTCAGCTCGATACAACTATCGAAGAAAAAGATGTTATAGTTTTCATTTCGACTTTGCACGGTGGTTAAAGACCAGATCGCTGGACTTTGTTCTCTGTCATCTATAGAACTTTTTCTTAGGATTGGTTTCTGAATCTTATTGTTTGTAATCTATTGTTGACTTCAGATGTTAACTGCAACAAGAACAACTGTTCTTTGTTTGTGAAGAAAAAACTACATAATCAAGTGGTTACAATGCTACAACGTAATATATCTACTTTTCTTGTCGGAATTCTACACTCTGCTCAATTGGTAGCCAAGGAGGCTGCCTTTTTGTTGTAAGCTTGAGAAGTCAATGAACTTTTGGCGGATGTAAGTGACAGAGATCTAAGTTACTAACAGAGACACCATTGCAGCTTCAGAGTCAGGTCCATCGTCATTAACACTAGGTATAATAACTTCGGGCGATACTTGCTTCACAAACTCTTTTAGCTCTGTATAGCTACTATGCTCGCTGTAAGGAACCTCGTACCTAAATATATGTATATGAGTTCTTCGGTTCATGGTCTTACAAGCTCAAGCCACAGGATTTGAAGATGGATAATTACCTTATGATTGTACCCTGTTGTAACCTTCTTCCTGGAGACTTCTTTTTGGTCTTACCAGATGTCCAGCCAGTAGGAGAGAATGCTACAATCAGGCTGTATCGATTCTGCAGGACAGAAAAAAACCCGCCTAAGAGCTCATCTTCTAAAGATATCAGCCGGAAAAGAAAACACCCTTTTTTAAATTTTCTTTGACAGCCAAACCAAATGGATGTGTTTCTTACTGTGTATCGGTTAGCTATATGCTTCAAACGTTTGAAACTGGCAAGCGTCCACAAGGGCACAACGTGAATATGGCTCTCCTCTTCCTTCACTGTAAACCACTGCATATCTTCCTTCGAGAAACCCAAGCATTCGAGGAGGTTTAGTTTTGAAGGATTGATGTAGACCTTCTCACGTAGCACGCGTGCAACTTCCAAGAACAACCTCTCCTTTCCTTTTAAGGAGAAGAAATGAAAACATTTAGATACATGAAAAAGCTGGTCTCAACATGATACGATTCGGAAAAAAGAAGAGAGCCCATATTACCGATGGTGTAACTCCCTATTAAGAAAAGGGTTTTGGGATTAAATGCTTCTGCTTGAATCGCCTCAATAACAAACTGTATTACTGCCTCTTGTTTTGGAAAGTCATACTGAAACAAACCATGGCATTTGTATCAAACAATCATATACTGAGATCATAATAAGTTCTCTTTCCAACTTAGGAGGATTAAACACGGTAAGTTAGTAACAACCAAAAGCTGTTTCTGTGTTTACAAAAAGACTAATCATGCAGAAAATGGATAGTAAATACTGATATAAATAGAAGGAAAGTAAACAAAACTTGAGCGTTCTAGATGCTACAGTATTGATGCATGACTAACCTGGGGGTTACAGTATGTAGTATCAAGAATAAGAGAGCTGATCGGGGAACCCATTAACCAGTTTGCCATCTCTTCACTATAGCGGAAATCACCAGTATGTAAAACAGCCTAAACAAATCAGCAGAGTCCATGGAAAATTATTTACTGAGTGGAAAGTTAAACATACCCTGATGTTTATATATTAGAAATGTCTAATTTGTCACGCACCTTACCATTGGCTGGTTGAAAGAGTATCATGACCGATCCCGGGCAGTGGTTCGCGTCAAAGCATGTTACATCAATGCCAGCAATATTAACCTTCTGGCCAATGTGCAGGACTTGCAGTCTCTCCCAAGGGATCCCAATTTTCATATTAACTAACTTAGCGGTAATTGAGGAACAGTATATCTTCCCATGACTAAAAGACTTTGTCAGACCTTGATAATCTGTAAATGAGAATTTATAGAGTTTAAACATTGATTCCATGATATGCATGCTTCTTCTCTGTATTATATACATTTAACTAGGGAAACAACAGTTACATACGGTCGAGATGAAAGTGTGTAAGAAACCAATGGCTACAATCGCGTGTTAGGTACTTGAAAGCATCCTGCATACATGTATCAACCAGAAAATTACCAAACTAAACGATTACAAAAGATAAACAATGACCTGGAGTTTTATGAAGAATTACCACTCGAAAAGGTGTCCCTGGAATGCAATTCCAACGCGGAACAACTTTAGATTTTCCATTGTTGCCATTTCTTCTCACAGCACGTCTACACCCCGAATCTGATGGACTCTTTTCTGCGACATGTTCTTTAGGGGAGATCCGGATCTTTGTGCCATCGGTAACTTGACCCAGGAAGAATTCTGTAATCAACTTATTTGCAGCTAGTTTTTTGGGCTCACTTACCTTATGATTGGTTGACTTGTCCCTCTGTCTCTCTGTGACATGGCTCCTTAAACTAAGAGAGTGTGCCTGCACTTCAGATGAAGATGAACCGGCCTCTCTAAGTCCGCTAAGTGCATTCACAATCTTCTTTCTGGGACCAAGAGACGTAATACCTATGCTAAGGAGATCCTGTGAAATTATACTCTCATCAATTCTCAATTCTATAGGTCTCTGTAAACAGTTAAGCTATGTATACATGCATATATATAAATTGATTGCATTATTCTCATTTTGGTGAGCATGCTTGTAAGAGGTATGGCTAGTTTTGATAAAGCTTTCGTTCCACAAGAGATTTATGGCATTCCATTACCTCCTCAGTGAGTGACTGAAGGGTATCCCAATCGATCTCTTCACGAATAAAAACATCTTCATATTTGGCTAAACCTAGACTGCTTAGCCATTTAAGCACTGGAGACAGGTCAGTAACTAGCTGAGGATTCTGAACTGGATCATCAACAGATTCCTCAACAAGAGAAGATGTATTCTCGCGTATCTTCAGGGACTCCTACAATCATATATACATTTCGGCAGTCAAGGAAAATAGAAAAAAACCCTACACTTTTGAGAGGACATGTCAATGATAACACGAAGTTTCACGAATAACACTAATATTTCACTGTATAGCTAACCGAAGAATCTACCAGAATAATCTCTGAGAGAATTCAATTGAAGCTTGATATCGATTCCATCTATCAAATTAGAGAAGCTTACTTGCTTAGGAGCCTGATTATCTGAATTGTCAAGACAGTTATTGCTATGAACTTGCCTGTCTTCTTCACTCAAAGCTGAAATATCCATTGAACATAGTGGACACTGAATCGAACCATCCTTGCCTCCTATACTACATTCTCCACTATTACCATCACAACAAAGCTTTATCAACTCATCAAGCTCAGAGTCGGACTCATCAAACCCTTCATCATCCTCATGGATTCCAGCATCATCAAACTCGAGACGAATTCTCGATTTCATTAACCTAGCCTCCATGGAGTTGGAAAAATAACCTTCACGATTCGCCTTAAAGTCATCTCTCATCTCTCCATCGAATAAAATTTGGTTATCTTCCCCAAGAGAATAAATTGGAGCACTAAAATCTCCTGCAGAGCAAGCAACACTCGATGGGATACAGTCTAAACTACAGTCAGGTGTAGAAGACGAACCGAAAGTTCCCGCACAATTTCCAGATGGATTTGAGCTAAATTCTGGAGACGGAGCAACATTCTCCTTTCCCAGATAACCACAGAGTCTGGGCTTCTTGCTTGGAGGTGGTAAGTCAGAGATGTTAGCATTGGTTGGTTGAAGTGGTTTTCGAATCGAAAGCTGCGAAGAAGGATAGATCTGGAAATCATCATCGTCCTCATCGCCGGAGTTAAACATAGGTTCCGGCGAAGCAAAAGAGAGAGAGACAAAGAGGAAAACGACGACGTACGAACTTCAAAGGTCAGACAAATCGGACTGAATAAATAAATAATCCTGACTTGTGAATTGCCTTTTGTGGTTTTTTTAATCGTCGAATTTAATGAGATTAATTCAAATAAATAGTGTTCCTTTTGACTATTTATATTGATCGAAACAAAAGAGGGAAGACAAAATTTTGAAAGATCAAAGCGGGAGAATTTATAATGGTGTTTTTAGCAATAAAAATGAGTAATAAAACAATATCAGATTTTTTTTTTATAACTATAGACGTACTAATATTGAAATATAATGTTGATGATAGGTCTGGGCATGAAAATCGAAACTTGGAATTCGAACCGAAACTAATTTGAAAAAAAAGAACCGTATTCAAAAAATATCTTAATGGGTCTTATATTTATATACCCGAAAACCGAACCCGAATCCAAACCGAACTGAGAACCAAACGGGTACTCGAAATATTTTTGTTAAATTTAAGTTTTTATAAACTTATTTCTATTAAATATTTACTTATTTAAAGTTTTTATATAAATATCTGAACTTGAACTCGATCTATATCCAAATCGAACCCAAACCTAAAAATAAAAATATTTTAATGACATATAAATCAATAGAACCGAAAACCCAAAATCAAATGAATTTAAACCTAAACAGATATTCGAATCTCCAAGGCTATTTGATGGTGTTAAATAATGAAAATAGTGATGATGCGCCTAATGAATATCAATTCAGCCCAATAGATTACAACAAAGGAGTTACAAAAGAGAGGATCAAATATAATGGGCCGAATCTAATATTTTTGAGCCCAACTCGGCCATCTCAACCTTTGTTTTTCGAAAATTTTGTTTATTTTTAGAAATAATAAATTTTAAGTGAAAATAGGGATAAGTCGGTTAAGGATTAAACCGAAGGATGTATTTATATAAGGCGTTGTTGCTGTGCGAATTAGGGTTTACAGTTTTCAAGAGCATTTGTCGGCTGATTCTCATCTTTCTGGAGTTACCGTATCACTAAGAAGCTAACGACAATGGTTAGTTCTCGATCTTCTTTCTCGTTTCAATTTCCCCGTTTTAAACAGTAGTAGCGTTAGATTTCTGAAATTTTTTCTTTTCTTTTTGGTAAATTAGAATAAGTGAATCTATGCTTTGATGTCTTATCTTGTTACTATGTGTCTTCTCTTAAGGGAAAATGTATATTTTAGAAGATTTGTATTTGGATTAGAGATAATTAAGTAATTTGTGGAAAATCTGTGTGTTTGAATAAATCTACAGGTTCTTCAAAACGATATTGATCTGCTTAACCCACCAGCTGAGCTTGAGAAGAGGAAGCATAAGCTCAAGCGTCTTGTTCAATCTCCCAATTCATTTTTCATGGTAAAAGAGTTATATTTATGTTGAAAGTTGATACCTTTTTGCTGCTTAATCGTCACAGAATGATTCATTTTCATTTTTTTATGTTGGATGTTAACGAGTATCACTCATTTCATCAATAACTCATCTTGGTTGCTGATTATATTCTTCTTGGTGTAATATGATTGCAGGATGTGAAGTGTCAAGGCTGCTTTAACATGTAAGCTTATGTTTCCAAGTCTCTGAACACTTTGATAAGGGATTAGTTTTCTCATGTGTTGATCATGAGTATATGGAATGACTTAGTGATTGGATTGTGTTTGGTTGCAGTACGACTGTATTTAGCCATTCGCAAACAGTTGTGGTGTGTGGAAACTGCCAGACTGTGTTGTGCCAACCCACAGGAGGAAAGGCCAGACTCACTGAAGGATGCTCTTTCAGGAAAAAGTGAGAGATCAAAGCAGAACAAAAATGGCTCCATTCACTTAGCCACAAGTTTTCTTTTCGTTTTTTATGACTTTTGCATAATATTTGAGCTAGTTAAACGTACTTTGTTGTTCACTCGTCTTTAAAGTATGAATGTTCTGAGTTTAATTTAATCAAATTGCTCTTGTTCCATTATAACAAAGTACTACCAAACTGCAGTCCCAATAAAACCATAAAGAAACATATTATTAATCCAGATACAATCAACGAGGAAGCAAAGTACCGCCTGTTCCCTTTGTTCGTTGTTTGTTCGTTGATCGCTGGGTTTTTTGTAAATTTAGTAAATTAGTAATTTTGAATTTTAGTCGTCGCAAATCGGTGTTTTAAATAGCGATAAAAAATTGCAATTGCTGGTCGCTGAACCAGCGACTACGAAACGAACATGTTTTGGTTGTGGTCGCCAACGACCAGCAAACGAACAATACCCAAGTCATTGGTACAGATTGTCCCAGCAAAAAGCATTCCATTTCCAACAGCCATTGCATTTACTTGACCTCGTACCGAACCACTAAGATGCAAATTTTACAGGTCTGAACATTAAAAGCCTGCAATATGGTACAGCAACAAACTTGAGACCAGAGCTAGACGAATCCCAGTGAACTTATATATATAAAAAACATATAAAAATGTCATGAGTTCAGAGACACCATAGACTAACCTTTTACTGCATTTGGCAACCCAAGGAAAACCCATGGGCCTTCACTAATTAGAGACCCTGCTTCTGCCTGGAGGTTGATCTCATGTACACATTGACTAGTATGGCAGTCCCATATTCTCAAAGCACCATCACTACTGACTGAGTAGAGTTTATCCGAACCCTCAGGGAGAGATATCCCCTTTAGATCCTACGGTCAAACATAATTACATGTGAATAAAATCTTCTTGTGTCCTTGAAGAGGATCAACGTAGAATGAAAACAATTTTCAACGGAAAACAACTCCCAAGAGTGTAAGAACTGGAATTGCTCACCCTTCTTGCAGTTCCCAGCAATCCAATACTTGCATACACATTCCTTAAACTTGGGACTGTCATTATATCCTGACCTCCAAACTCTAGAGCCTGAATTAGGCGAACTCCTTGAATCATACACAGCATCCTTCCTTGGCTGGTTTGACACACGATTTCCTGTGCCGGAAACTGTGAGTTCATCGACCAATTGGTGTCATTCTTCCTTGCCCTTTTGCCTTCTGAAGCCTGGAATTCTTTTGACGTCCAAACTATAAATGAACCCTTCTTCATTCTTTTTTCATAAGGAACACGAATCTGCAGCAAAATCTTGTTGTTTATCCACTCCAAAATTCCTTCCTTGCGAGAATCTCCTTGGCGCTTTATGATTCATACTAAACATGGAGAACATACAAATTTAGAAAACTGAACCAGATTTAAGGGTTGTAGCTTCCACCAGCATCATCCAAATGACAATTTTCAGGAGGTGACACATCCAGAAGTAAGGATTGCATGAATTCGTCATCAATGTTTGTGGCTTCCATGAAATCCATGCTAATAGAATAACGAAGATCAAGAAGAAACCGAAACCGTAACTGAAAGCACGAAGACATTATAATCACGGAGATGCGTAGTAACCCAACTAAAAGCAAACCTGAGTGATCAAACGTCGGATCTAGATCTTCAATTAGGGTTAGGGAAAGCTTTCCGATTCGAAATCTTCACTTCAAATCAATAGAGAACGGGTACAATAAGCAATCGAAAACCCAGAAATCCAGAAAACGAAAACAAACAAACAAAAAGGAGTGAATCGATTTGACACTTTACTAGGAGAAAAGTATTTATAGATTGGTTACGCCAATTACCAAAAAGGAAATTCTCATTTCGTATTGGGCTTAAAATAGTAGACCCACTATTGTTCTGGTCCATATCACAAGAAAAAGAAAACACATAACAATCAAATTGATAATAGGTACTACAATAATGTTTTTTATTTTTTTCAACGGGCAAATTATATTGGATCACAATTAGGCGGTTCAATAGTCAAATTCTTATATAATATAAGCGAAAAGACTCTATCTCTGGTTATGCAAATGAACTGACTTATGTGAATTTACTGTCTACCACTAAGGTAAAAGCCATTTGCACAATAATTCTCTTTAAATTTATATTCTCTTTGTTTTTTTTGTCAAACAATAAATTATATTGGATTAATTAACCAGCTCAATAGTCAAATATAGGTGGAGAGACTCCATTCCTAATTATGCAAATAAACTTATTGTCCATCACTAAGCTAAATGTCATACCTTTAAATTTATATTCTATAAATTATCAATTAATACTACTATAAATCAACAAAAAAAAATCAACGGTATAAATTTATAAAAATTGGGTTGTAGTTGTTAAAAGCCTAAGTATAATTATTTGGATCGTGTTAATTTAACCTTAAAAATCATTAAAATTTGAATAATGATTAGCTTATAAAGAGTAAAATTAATGATAATAATGAATAATTAATCACAAAAGCCAACGCTCTCAACAGACAGGAGACAACTACGTGCCGTTTCATGCACGTTTATAAGGCCCACAAAGCCTCACGCGCCTCGGTCCACTCAACACTTTCTCTTTTCTGGGCTTCAAAAGTCTATACTTAAACCAAAAACCAGTGGCATTTTCGTTAATTCAACTAACACACAAGCTCAATTTATCGACTTTCGCACACGTAACGGGTCCGAGCATTAGAGTATTCGGACGTGTTTCAAATAATATTCATTCGGTCCAGATCTTTTAGGTAGAAATCACATATATTTTAGTTTGGGTTCCAATTGGTTTGTTCGATTCCAAGATACTTTGGATCTATAGTTTTATATTTATCAGCTACAAGTTCTTCAGTAATGGCGTTTTCATCATCCTCTACATTATCAAAGTCACAACCAATGTCTTCAAACAGTAAACCACAACGAGAACGTGTCCCACTACAAAAATGTAGATTGGCACAAGTCACATATATACTAGAGTTAATTTCTTATTTTTAGTGATGTGGCACATTCTCACACTCTTCCTCAAAACAATGGTCCGTCTAACCATTAATTTCGACAATTCAATTTTGAGTTAGACCGGATTGGTTCGAATGGGACAGTGTGAGTTCATGCTCTGATAGCATGTAGGATTATAGACTTCCAACTCAAAACTAATTGACAATTAGTAGATTGGCTTAAATCCCCTATATATTAGACTTAATTACTTATTCTTAGCGATATGAAACATGGAGCTTATGTTGTGTCAACAGGAACCATTATTGTCTTTATATTTAAGGAGATTGGAGATTGCGGGTCCAACCAAGAGAATTACCTTTGGTCTGTAGTCCAATTTGAAAATTGATTCCCATCAATTATCATCAAGATTTTGAACACGTTCGTGAGGATTAGCAAAGAGATTTCTTTGGTGAACAGAATCTAGAGATTCACTACTATTATCTTCAACTTGAGAAGCGACACGTAGTTGTTGCATACTGGTGGTGAGGTTTTGAACTTGGAGGTGTAAGTCGAGGATAGATTGACGAAGCAAAGTTGCGTCTTCATCAGTGAAAGCTGGTTCTTCATCAATACATTAACACTACCCTAATATTTGGTTTTATAGAGTTATAGTCCGCAAACTAACAAACGTTTCTAAAGTAAAATAATAAAAAGATCATAAATTTTTTTAAAAAATAACAAACTAGAAAAAGACACGAACAAGCTTCTAGTGCAAATTATGATGTTGCTGCATCATAAATATAATCATTAATTATTATTTTTTATCACCGACAGATTATATTGAGCCACAACTGAATCAGTCCAATAACTAAATTCTTACATAACGTAGACAAAATGACTCGATCTCGAATTATGTAAATGCGCTGTCTTAAATGAACTTACCACTTGCCTTGCCAGTAACTAAATGTTATTTGCTAATCATTTTACTTTTAGAATATCCAAATATCAAAAAAAAAGCTAAATACCATAAAAAAAATTGAAAATATTATCTTTAAAGTTTTATATATGTTTTTTTGTTAATTTTGGGCCACAAATAGCCGATCTATTAGTCAAGTTCTTGCAAATGCAAGTAGATGGACTCGATTTCAGGATGTACAAGTGCGTATGACTCTTATAGACTTATAACATGTTACTAGACTAAATATCACTTGCGTTTTATATATGTTTAGATGTATTCGATTAATCAAATATTTATATAAATATTGTTTTGGTTTTGAATATTACCCAATAATTAATTATTGATATAGACGAAAATAACTTATTAGGTATTTTTTCCGGTTTTGGATAATAGCCTATATTAATTATTTCGGATAAGACCAGTCACACGTCCACGTTAGCTAATAACTGAAGCTATTTCAAAATTCTATTGGTTCCCAACCGTCCGATTACGGTCCGCAAGATGAAATTATAGCCGTTCGATTAATGATATTTGAAAAAAATCCTCGTAATACGATAAAAATCGTGCGTTATGGCTCTGACAATACGAATCTAAAGCTGACTAAACAACTCTGACACAATCCTCCTTCTGTGTGAAAGAGAGTTTCTTCTACTTTTGTTTATATTCAATTTCGAAATTCAAAGTTCTGTAATATATTCGTTAGATTGAGCTCAGAAGAAGCTGAAGCTTAGATCTTTGTTTTCAGGTAATTTCTCTTGCAATTCACATAAGCTTTAAGGCAAAACTTTTAAGAAAGCTTTTCTTTTTTAGCTTTTCTTACAGTAAAGACAAGTTGTAGATTTGTCACCAAACTTATGTGTAGTGTTTAGTGGAGTTTGGTTCCAACTCATATGAAGTTTTGAAGCACACGATTTGTTGAAAGAGACTTACATCTCCACTTCTATTGCGTTTCCATTAATCAAAGCTTAAAGCTTCAAGTTTTTGATTTTGATCTGTGTTGAAGCTCTCTTCAGAAGGTTATTCTTGTCTTTTTACATCAGTTCTTTAAATTAAGAGGAATAGATGCTGATAGTGATGATTCTTCTATTTATTTATTATCTTATGATTAGCTTTTGACGCATTTATTGTTCTCACCGACGAAGTAATGCAAAATTGGGAAATGACTTGTAAATTTTGTCTGGTAGGGTTTTGTTCTCTAGTTTTATGTGATTATATTCATGATTCTCGAAACTCTTCTTTTTATCTGTTTTGAAATCCATGTCTTTATTTATAACAAATCTACCAACTTTTTGTTTCCCACTTTATAATTTTCATTACATAACTAGGATCAATTCTTTGCTGTGTTTGGTTTTCTGTTTCTGTACTAAAGTTTTGTACTTTCCTTCTTTTGCGTAATTCAGTAAGGTCAAGTATTGTCTATGATCATGGTGGAGGAAACTGGAAAGGAAGCTTTTGTTAATCAAACAATTGAAGATCTGTTATTACAAGCACAAGAGCTTGTTCTAATTGCTTTATCCAAAGCAAAAACTGTGAAAGGTTTCTCCAGCAGATGGAGAGTGATTATCTCAAGATTAGAGAAGATACCGACATGTTTATCAGATTTGTCTAGTCATCCTTGCTTCTCTAAACACACTTTATGCAAAGAGCAACTTCAAGCGGTTGTAGAAACTATGAAAGAAGCTATTGAGCTCGCGAATGTATGCGTAAAGGAGAAGCAAGAAGGAAAACTGAAGATGCAGAGTGATCTCGATTCTTTATCTGCTAAAATCGATCTTAGCTTAAAAGATTGTGGATTGTTGATGAAAACAGGTGTTCTAGGTGAAGTTACACAGCCTTTATCTTCTTCAATTCAGGACGTGGAAACGTTAAGCGTTAGAGAATTGCTTGCTCGGCTTCAGATTGGTCACTTGGAGTCTAAACGCAAAGCACTTGAACAGCTCGTTGAGGTAATGAAAGAAGACGAAAAGGCGGTTATAGCTGCTATAGGTCGGACCAATGTGGCGTCTTTGGTGCAGCTTTTGACTGCTACTTCGCCTAGTGTAAGGGAAAATGCAGTGACTGTGATCAGCTCTCTAGCTGAATCAGGCGGATGCGAGAATTGGCTTATCTCTGAGAACGCATTGCCTCCATTGATAAGGCTACTAGAATCTGGAAGTCCTGTAGCGAAAGAAAAAGCGGTTATTTCGTTGCAGAGAATGTCAATTTCATCAGAGACATCACGTTCAATCGTTGGTCCATGGTGGGGTTGGTCCTTTGATTGAGATTTGCAAAACAGGGGACTCTGTTTCTCAAGCTGCCTCTGCTTGTACTTTGAAGAACATTTCTGCTGTGCCTGAAGTAAGACAGAATCTAGCGGAAGAAGGGATTATTAAAGTGATGATTAATATACTTAACTGCGGAATTCTGTTGGGATCTAAAGAATACGCAGCGGAATGTCTTCAGAATCTCACTTCGAGCAATGAAACTCTTCGAAGATCAGTTATATCAGAGAATGGGATTCAAACTTTGCTTGCTTACTTAGACGGTCCTCTTCCTCAAGAATCAGGAGTTGCAGCAATTCGGAACCTTGTTGGCTCTGTTTCTGTAGAGACTTACTTCAAGATAATCCCAAATTTAGTCCATGTTCTTAAATCAGGATCAATCGGAGCTCAACAAGCGGCTGTATCAACGATTTGCAGGATTGCTACATCGAATGAGACGAAGAAAATGATTGGTGAAGCAGGTTGTATCCCTTTGTTGATTAGAATGTTGGAGGCTAAAGCTAGTGGAGCTAGAGAGGTTGCAGCTCAAGCTATAGCAAGTCTTGTGACAGTTCAAGGAATTGCAGAGAAGTGAAGAAAGATGAGAAGAGTGTGACGAGTCTCGTGATGTTGCTTGAACCAAGCCCGAGTAATTCGGCCAAGAAGTATGCGGTTTCCGGTTTGGCGGCTTTGAGTTCAAGCAGGAAGTGTAAGAAGCTGATGGTTTCGTATGGAGCTGTTGGTTATTTGAAGAAGTTGTCGGAGTTGGAGGTTCCTGGTTCGAAGAAGCTCCTTGAAAGGATTGAGAAAGGGAAATTGAGAAGTTTCTTCAGTAGAAAGTAGAGTGGAGAAGTAGAAGAAAAGGCATCAGATGTTTAATAAGATATATAGTTGTGGTATATGTATATGTATGGATTCTGTTTCATAATCTGTATGAAACTGAGCTAATGATAATGATACTTATTTTATGTGTATTATGTACTTTTTAAGCTACCTTAAGGCTGCTGCATTCTCACCAAATATCTGCAAACAGTTCAAGTCTGGACATAAAAAATACCATTCAGAAATTGTAAGGTAACCTTATTCCGGAAAATTTCAAGTTACTTGATAATCTATGCTTTATATTACAACAACAAAACGACCACAAAGACCTTTAGAAGAAAACATAAAACCACAGTTTGTGGTTCTGAAAAGAATAGTCTAAGTGGCAGAGATTCTAATGCCGCTCAGAACATAGCCTCCATAAGAACTCATCTGCATGTGAGGGTGAGATCTTGAAGGAAGCACCTGCATTTAGAAATATTCATATAAGAATGAAAACCTATTGCCGAAGGATCTACTGAGATCAGTTAAAACAAAGGAGAATAATGTCAGACCTGATACTCGCGTAGCCACGGTTCTGTTATTTGCAGACTGATTGCCATTTTCTGTTGCTGAAGCTTGGTTCATACATGTCGCCAGTGGCTGTGATTTTCATGATGAGGTTTTCTTTATTATTACCAAAGACACTAAAAGCTTCGAGCAAGATCACTTAGCTATAGGCAGTTAGAGAAGGAATTTGTTCTTATGAAAGTACCTCTAAATACTGATGATATATTGCAAAAGGAGCAGAGTAGGAGAGCAGTGGCAATACATCTTTCATTAAACTCCATAGGTCGTGATCTTGCGAAGCTATGATTAGGCTGCAAACAATAGGATCATTTAGTGATGAACCGGTTC